>AWOL01S0011231.1:0-24439 GCA_000715115.1 Nicotiana otophora | reverse complement strand
TATATATATATATATATATATAAAGATCTTTTCCTTTCTCGACATGTTTCTGTTTTATTCTCTGCCTTGTGAAGATTATGTTTCATTCATGTCTTATGAAAATTTTCATAAGTTCGAGGCCTTAGGCAATTTGATTGAAGTCGGACCTTGTAGCCTTTATAACCGAGTGAGCGTTTGTTCGAACTTGAAATAAAAAATAGCCCTTTGGCTTAATAGTCGAGTGTATTTAGTTTCTCGAACTCGAAGTAAAAGTAGCCCTTAGGCTTTATAGTAGAGTGAGTGATTGCTCTTACTCGAAGTAAGAGTAGCTCTTAGGCTTAGTAGTCGAGTGGGTGCTTCCTCGAACTCGAAGTAATGTTAGACCTTAGGCTTTATAAGGTAGCCCTTAGGCTTTAAGTTCGAGTGAGTGTTTGCTCGAACTCGAAGTAATGTAGCCCGTAGGCTTTAATAGTCGAGTGAGTGCTTGTCCTAACTCAAAGTAAGAGTAGACCATAGGCTCAGTAGTCGAGTGAGTGTTTTCTCGAACTCGAAGTAAGAGTATCCCTTAGGCTCAGTAGCCAAGTGAGTGTTTGCTCGAACTCAAAGTAAGGTATCCTGTAGGCTTAGTAGTCAAGTGAGTTCTTGCTCGAACTCAAGGAAATGTATCCCATAGGCTTAGTAGTCGAGTGAGTGTTTGCTCGAACTCGAAGTAATATAGCCCGTAGGATTTATGGTCGAGTGAGTGATTGCTCGAACTCACAATAAGATTAGCCCTTAGGCTTAGTAGTCAAGTGAACATTTGCTCGGACTCGAAGTAATGTAGCCCGTAGGCTTAGTGGTCGAGTGAGTGATTGCTCGAACTCGACATAAGATTAGCCCTTAGGCTTAGTAGTTGAGTGAGTGATTGCTCGAACTCGAAGTGATGTAGCCCGTAGGCTTTATGGTCGAGTGCGTGATTGTTCAAACTCGAAGTAATATAGCCCATAGGCTTAGTAGTCGAGTGAGTGATTGCTCGAACTCGAAGTGATGTAGTCCGTAGGCTTATGTGGGGTTTGATCTAGTTGATTTTTCGGTTGGTAGTCCCCGATTTATGGGGTAATGGTCGGCCCTTGAGCCTGTTTGCATAATAGATCACGAAATAGAGGATGGATTCTGAGATATGAGATATCGGTAAAGGAGAAATTTCTCTTTATGTCATTATACACGTGTTCATGTTTTGTGCCAGGGATCGAGCAAACTAGACGAGCATGATTCGTTTTGACCATTTGGATCTTACAATTTTTCCTATCGAAACCTTGTTGTCATGAAGTAACTTCCTTGCATCGAACTTGACGATCGAACTTGATATATTCAATGGTAATGTCCCCCAGTATTCGAGGTTGATTGTAAAGAGGCCTTGGATACTGTTGAATTGTTCTAAGTTAGCACGATCAATGGTTGCCTCGTTAAAAACCTTGACGAAAAACCTATTTGGGATAAGACCGGTCTACGGGAAAAAGAGTGCAACGCGTGCTTTCAGGCCTAAAGGCTACGGGTTGGATAATCCATCCCTGTCCCTGGTCGAACTTCTGCAAGGGTTAGTTTCAAAATATAAATGAACTTGGGAGGGTCGTACCTTAGCAGTAGTATCATTTTAGGTACGACACATTTCAATTGCTTGGTAGTTGTTTGTCGTTTATCACACCGAGCTTGTAGGATCCTTTACCGACGATTTTGAGAACCTGATACGATCCTTCCCAGTTAGGACCCAGTTTCCCTTCATTTGGATTTCGGGTGTTGAGGGTGACTTTATTTAGCACTAAGTCCCCAATTTTAAAATATCAAAGAATGGTTTTTCGATTATAATACCTTTCGATCCGCTGTTTTTGAGCGGCTAATCGGACGAGAGCTGCTTCTCATTTTTCATAAAATAATTCTAGGCTCGTGTTCATTGTCTCGTTGTTCGACTCATTTGTTGCATATCGAAATCTGAAGCTAGGTTCTCCGACCTCAACCGAATAAGAGCTTCGGCGCCATAAACCAACGAGAATGGTGTCGCTCCGGTACTCGATTTTGATGTTGTGCGGTATGCCCATAGGACTTCGGGTAGTATTTCTCTCCATTTTCCTTTAGCGTTGGTTAATCTTTTTTTAAGATTTTGGATGATGATTTTGTTGGTTGATTCGGTCTGTCCGTTCCTGCTAGGATGATAAGATGTTGATAGGATCCTTTTGATTTTGTGTTCTTCGAGAAATTTGGTTACTTTTCTTCTGATGAATTGTTTTCCATTGTTACATACAATCTCAGATGACATCCCGAGCTGACATATGATGTGATCCCAAATGAAGTCTATCACCTCAATTTCTCTGACTTTCTTGAAAGCCTGTGCTTCAACCCATTTAGAGAAATAATCGGTCATAAAAAAAATAAACTGAGCCTTACCTGGGACCGATGGGAGGGGGCCAACGATGTCCATTCCCCATTTCATGAAAGACCAAGGAGCTAGGACCGAGTGGAGAAGCTTCCTGGGTTGATGAATCATGGGTGCATGTCTCTGACATTTATCGCATTTTCGAACAAAGTCCGTTGAATCTTTGTCCATATCGATCCAACAATATCCTGCTCTGATTAATTTGTAGACCAATGAATCGGCACCGGAATGATTCCCTCAAGTGCCCTCGTGAATCTCACGTAGGATGTAATTGGTGTCTCCCGGTCCCAAACATATTGCCAGTGGACCATCGAACGTCCTCCTAAATAACGTTCCGTCTTCGGACAAGGTGAACCATGCTGCCTTTGTGCGTAGAGCCCTCGATTCTTTTGGGTCTGATGGCAGCTTCTCGTTCTTGAAGTACTCTATATATTTGTTTCTCTCCAATCCCAGGTTAGACTTGTGGAGTTTATCTCGGCATGACCTGATTTGATTACCGATTTCATGAGTTGTACGACAATCACCGAGTTGAGTTCGTCATCCTCGACCGATGACCCTAAGTTTGCAAGAGCGTCGGCCTCATTGTTCTGCTCTCAAAGTAAATGTTGCAAAGTCTATTTTTTAAATCGATGCAGAGTCACTTGCAATTTATCCAAGTACCTCTGCATTCGATCTTCCCGGACTTGAAAAGTACCGTTGACTTGATTTAGCACGAGGAGGGAAGCACATTTAGCCTCCACGACCTCGGCTCCCAAACTTCTAGCTAAATTGAGACCTGCAATCACGGCCTCATACTCGGCCTCATTGTTAGTCAATTTTGTAATTTTAATAGACTGTCTAACTACATTACATGTGGACGATTTTAGTACGATGCCCAGTCCGGACCCCTTTGCGTTCGATGCACAGTCCGTAAAGAGGGTCCAAATTCCCGAAGAGGTACCCGATTTTATCAGTAATTCCATTTCGATCTCAGGTACGAAGGCCGGCCTAAATTCAGCCACGAAGTCCGCTAAGATTTGAGATTTGATAGCGGTTCGAGGTCGATACTCGATGTCGTACCCGCCGATCTCTATAGCCCATTTGGCCAATCGACCTGAAAGCTCAGGTTTGTGTAAAATATTTCGTAGAGGATATGTTGTTACAACATGTATCGGATGGCACTGAAAATATGGTTTTAATTTACTAGAGGCACTTATTAAAGCAAGCGCTAATTTTTCTAAGTGTGGATATCTAGTTTCGGCCCCGCCTAGAGTTCGACTGACATAATAAATAGGGAATTGCGTACCTCGTTCTTCTCGAATTAGGACTCCACTTACCGCTACCTACGAGACAGCTAGATACAGGTAAAGTTGTCCGTCTTCCTTCAGGGTATGAAGCAACGGAGGGCTCGATAGATACCGTTTTAGCTCTTCTAAAGCCTGCTGACATTCCGAAGTCCATGCAAAATTGCTTTTCTTTTAAGCAGAGAGCAAAATCGATGGCTCCTATCCGAGGATCTCAAAATGAATCGTCCCAGGGTGGCTATCCGTCCCGTTAGCCTTTGCACGATCATTACATTATTTACTATTGTGATGTCCTCGATTGCTTTAATTTTATCGGGGTTAATAGCGATTCCTCAATTGGACACCATGAAACAGAGAAACTTGCCCGAGCTAACCCCGAAAGCACATTTTTTGGGATTGAGCTTCATATTGTACTCCCTTAGTATGTCGAAAATTTCCTGCAAATTCATTAAATGGTCCTCTGCTCGCAGAGATTTAACTAACACGCCATCAATATAAACCTCCATTGTTTTTCCTATTTGCTTTTCAAACATTCTGTTTACTAGGCGCTGATAAGTTGCACCAGCATTTTTTAGGCCTAAAGGCATTACATTATAACAGAAAGTCCTGTACTTAGTGATAAATGAGGTCTTTTCCTGATCCTCCGGGTTCATTTGTATTTGGTTGTACCCGAAATAGGCATCGAGAAAATTGAGAGTCTCGTGGTTGGTCGTGGCATCGATCATACGATCAATATTAGGCAAAGGAAAAGAATCCTTAGGGCATGCTTTATTGAGGTCTTTATAATCTATACACATTCTAATCTTGTTCCCCTTTTTAGGGACTACCACAACATTTGCTAGCCATTCGGGAAACTTTACTTCCCGAATGGACCCTATTTTAAGAAGTTTGGTTACCTCGTCTTTGATGAAGGCATGTTTGACCTCGGACTGGGGCCTTCTTTTTTATTTTACCGGGTGGAATTTTGGGTCCAAGTTTAGATTTTGAGTGGTGACTCCCGGTGGGATCCCTGTCATGTCAAGATGGGACCAAGCGAAACAATTTATATTAGCTACAAGAAACTGAATAAACTTTCTCCTGAGCTCGGGATCTAACCTTGTGCCCAGGTATACCTTTCGTTCGGGCAGATATTCGATTAGTATGACTTGCTCCAGTTCTTCAATTATTGATTGGGTAGCGTCGGAATAATTAGGAACCAGAAGGATCGAGGGACCCCATGTTCAACATCTTTGTCAGTCTTCTGATTCTCTAATTGGGTTGAAGCCGACGTTTGTGATTGCTATTTGGTATTTCATTCCTCCTTCGAATTCGATCCTTTTGCTGATGATAGTGATGATATCGGAATCAGCTCATCGATAGCAAACATTTCTTTTGTGACCGCTTGCTCCCCGTAGACCGTTTCGATTTCCTCCGATGTTGGGAACTTCAAAACCTCATGGAGGGTCGAGGGTACAAGCCTCATATTGTGGATCCACGGCCTTCCAAACAGGGCATTTTATCTCATATCGCCTTCAATCACGTGGAACTTCGTTTCTTGGATGGTCCCGGCCAGGTTAACTGGCAGGATTATTTCGCCCATTGTAGTTTCACATGCCATATTGAATCCGTTTAGTACCAAGGTTACGGGCACGACCTGGTCCTGTAGACCGAGTTGCTACGACCCTCGATCGACTAATCTTGGTCGAACTACCTGGATCAATTAATACACATTTAACTTGAGTTTTATTGATAAGTTCAGATATTACCAGTGCATCATTATGTGGTTGCATGATTCCTTCTGTGTCTTAGTTATTAAAGGATAAGGTTCCTTCAGGGGTGTAATCCTGAGTTCAGGATTGCTTTTCTCTTACAATCGACATCTTAGTGCGTTTAACCACCGGCTCTTGGGGGGTATCGATCCCACCCATGATCATGTGTATGATGTGTTGTGGCTCTTCTTGTTCGTTTTGTCTACTGAAATCCCTGTTTTTGAAATGGTTGTTGTCACTTATAAATTCTCGAAGATGCCCTTTATTGAATAACCGGGCTACCTCCTCTCTTATTTGCCTGCAATCCTCTGTTCTGTGGCCATGAGTTTCATGATATTTGCACATTTGATTGGGATTCCTCTAGGCAGGATCGATCTGCACAGGTCGAGGCCATTTAGTATCTTTGATGCGTCCGATAGCTGACACGATAGCAGATGCATCGATGCTGAAGTTATACTCCGATAACCGAGGTCCTTCCTTAGGTCTGGTATGCCTATCAAACCCATTCTTGTTCATCAGCCCTCGAGTCCCTTGGCCTTGATCATTTCTCATTTCGCCCCGTACGGGGTTGCGTAAAGGTTCGCTACCCCTACGATCTCTATTATAAGACCGATATCGATCCTTATTTGACCTTGGTTCTTGGTCGATATCCCTTTTAATATCGGACCCAGAACCCAACTGGTCATCATCGACTCTTATTTTGGATTAATACTGATTGTGCACATCATCCCAAGTAATAGCTAGGTACTCGATCAAGTTATGCTTCAGCCGCCGTGAAGCCATCAAGCTTCGTTCATTTAGACCTTGTGTGAAAGCTTGAACAACCCAATCGTCTGTGACTGGTGATAGATCCATTCGTTCCATTTAGAAACGAGATTCAAATTCTCTTAGCATCTTGTTATCCTTTTGTCTTACCTTGAATAGGTCCGACTTCCTAGTCTCGACCTTGATGGCCCCAGCATGTGCTTTTATGAAAGAATCTATAAGCATAGCAAAAGAATCGATAGAGTTAGACGGTAAATTATGATACCATATCATTGCTCCCTTTGACAGGGTTTCACCGAATTTTTTCAATAATACAGATTCGATCTCATCGTCCTCTAGATCGTTCCCTTTGATGGCACATGTGTAAGAGGTGACATGTTCGTTGGGGTCAGTTATTCCATTATATTTAGGAATCTAGGGCATGCAAAACTTCTTTGGGATCGGTTTAGGAGCCGCGCTCGGGGAGGGGAGGAAGTTTTTTGTACGAATTGTTTGGAATCTAAGCCCTTCAGTATCGATGATGCCTCCGTGATATGATAAACTCTGGAGTTATATGTTTCCACTTTCTTGTCGTTTGCCTTGATCCTACTTTCTCCTGACTCTATTCATTTTGTCAGTTCTTCAACCATCTTAATAATTTCGGGATTAGTCCCCGATTCTTGCTCATTTGGCCTTACTATAGCTAGCCCCATTTTATGGGTGACTTCTTGGGGCGGACTGGGCTTGAGTCTGGTCGGTGCCTGGGTTTGGCTCTACAACTGGGCTATTGCTACTTGTTGAGCTTGTAACATCTCGAAGATCATACGCAAGCTGATTCCGTTTTTCTCAGCATTTTGGGTATTTCGAGCTACAGACCGAGTTCCACCATGAATACTATTTTCAGGGTCGGAGCATTGGTTCGCCTCGATGGCCGCATGTGAATTGACGTCTATTGGGTCTTCGACCCGAGCTCCAACGGGATCGACGAGTGGCCTTCCACCCCCAAGGATTAAGTTGTTGTTCTTATCTTGAAGGCCAACTTCGTTGTCGATAGGTAGGGCCATTAATTGAGAATTCGTCGTTTTCAACCTGAAATTAAAGATACTTACAAGAGCAAGTGTAAAATGGTGTGTTTTGTAGAGATTCATACCAAACAACCCCTGTTATCCTTAGCCCTACGGTGGGCGCCAAACTGTTTACCCGAAAAACGGATAGAGTTGAATTTATTTATAGTTCTAAGGATACGTGGTATAACTTGGCAAAAATCGAAAAGTAAGTAGAAATATATTGAGTATTGACTATATAAAGAATGAAATACTAACCAAACTGAATGGAAAATGATTTATGAACAAGCAAGACGAATCAAAACCTAAAACCCAAAAAAGGATAATCTCTATATGAATATCAGTATGTTTTTCTCTGTGAATATCAATAATATGAGAGTGTATCAATGCCTTGATCTTGGATGCCTTACCGAAATAATAGTCATCCCTCTTATAGTGGAAGGATCCTACTTTGGATATAATTAAAAATACATAGTGGGGAACCTATGATAGAATAGTTTTTCCCTAATTCCCGCCGAGATTCTCTCTCCCTAGTGTGACTGTAACGACTCTTGTCTCTTGGTTCGATCTTGATCGGACTTGGTATTGGTTGGTTTTCAGATTTAGAGCCCGATATTGACTCAGGCTCGATATTGACTCGGGGCACGATATTAACTTGGGCTCGGGCTCTCAAGCTCGATAACACCGCTTCGCATCATAGTTCGATTTGTATTCGAGCTCAGTAATGACTTCGAGTTCGGTATTTGATCGGTCCCAGACATTTGAGCTCGGTAACCTGGCTTCGGATCTCACACCTGATATTATAAAGATGACCTTCGATCTATTATGTTTTAATCTTGACTAATCATACGAAAGTCGAAATCGGTTTTGACCGTATAAAGTGTTATAATTCAGGATTAAAAGGACAATGAGAATTAAACCAAATGGTGATTGTCTCATAGATTTTTCAAAAGTACTTCTAATTATTATTATTATTTTTTGGTAGAAATTGATTAAAACTGCTTTGAGACGTTTTTCTAAATGTTTTCTTGAGAAAACTCACATAATTAACTTTATAAAGTTGAAATTGCCCAATTATGGAGGAACGTAATGAGTTATATTTGAATAAAAGGAAATGGCCCTGAAAATTTCTTCAGTGTTTTATTTCATTTTTTTACTTATACAAATAAATATCTTTTACATAAAAGTAAAAGACCCCAAATATGTTTCCATAAAACTCCTTTCACAAAACTTTTGTAGAAAAGTTCTTCCAAATTTTCCGAAAAGCGCCTTTTTCAGAACAATATTGCAAGAACCTTTAAAAGGTGAAAACAGCGGCATTTGGATAAAAAAAACATATTTTGGTTCTTTAAAATCAAACTAAAATGTTTTTTACAAAACGAAAAACCCTAAAATCCAGGTTTTAAAAAATTAATATGAATATTCTCTCTAAACTAATTCAAAGCACTTTTTTTTTCCAAAATTATTTTTAAAATGTAATTCCTTGAAATCGTTCTAGAACCAAGTGCATGAGAATAGTCAACTCAGAGAACATGAAAAAAACTGCACCTTCAAAAAATGGTTTCCTTATACCAAATGTAGGCTAGTTGTGCAATTAATGGCTTTATTCAAGTGGAACTTTTCCTCTTAAAATGAAGAGACCAACAAAGAGAGTGTTGTAAGAAACAAATGGCAAGTCTGAAGTCCCTAACATTTGTGGCTTGAAGCTTGAATTTCCAAGAGATTTTATTACTTTCTTCCGTTGGCTTTTGCTGTAAAAAAGACAAATGTCCAGTTTTTAAGGGCATATGGATCCAAAATAGATAAGGCATATACTACCAAATGAGTGGGGGATATTTGTTCTTGCTTTCATGCCATTTTGGTACTTTGGTATTTGGATATAAATGACAAACTAACAAAGAGTATTTGAACCTCCTTTTGCTATATCATTCCATGCACCCACATCAAGATAAGAATGAGAGTTAGTTTTTCACTATTAGTAATAGATACTTACTCCTCTATATTTTTTGATAACCTCTGTGCAGATATGGAAATTCTTTTAAGGTCATTTATTTAGATTGAATTTTTTTGATAGAGTTGCAATTTATGAAATGGTTAGACATCTAACATTGCGTAATTTGAAGGTGAGAACAAAACGGTAGAGAAATTTTAAGTTCAGAAAATTTTAGTACAAGCAACAGTCTCACAATTGCGGGTATTTTAGTATTATAAAAATTGGTTGATTCATTTATCCATCATTAAATTAAATATTAAAATTATTTTTCTCATTTTAAAGTAACTGAATTTTATCCACTATAAAAATAAAGTTAAAAAATTATATTTTGACGAATTAGAGTAAATAAATTTTATCCACCGTAACAATAAGATCACATAACTTCACCCATTATAACAATAGTTGCCACTAAAATAGTAAAGTCACCTTGATAGGTAAGTTATTTTTTATCATGAGTAAATTTTAACGATAAAAGTTAAGTTACTTTTTGTTAATTCTATGGATCGAGCTATGTAAACCCTAGCTAAGGAGAGGAGAAGAGAAGAGAAGAGAAGAAGGAAATGTGATAAAGCAGAAATGCAGAAACTATTTCTGTTAACTGAAAATGCATTGTATAAACAACCCCTATTTATAGAGCTAACTAACCGACTTTGGACACTTAGCTAACTATTGTTAAATAGACTAAACTACCCTTAGTTTGTTACACATTAAGTCACTCCTCTCACAATACTCCCCCTCAAACTAGGTAGTGTAAACACATTAACCACACCAAGCTTGGAGATTAAGTACTCATGCTGGACTCTGCTCAATCCCTTTATCAACAAATCAGCATGTTGTTCTCTTGTTCCAACATACTTGGCCGCCACCAATCGTTCCAATATCTTCTCCCTTATAAAGTGACAATCTATATCAATATGCTTTGTTGATTCATGAAATACTAGATCTGCATCAATCTGTATTGCTGCCTTACTATCACAATGAATATTCACGGGCAACTGAACCTCAATTCCTATCTTCTTTATCAAACCTACTAGCCAAACCAAATCAGCAACTATGGCTGCCAAACTCCTGTATTCTGCTTCAGCAGAGCTTCTATATATTGTTGTCTGTTTCTTAGACTTCCAAGATACCAAGGAACCATCTAACTTGATCAAGAAACATGCTACATATCTTCTAGAATGTTGGCATGCATCCTAGTCTGCATCACATAATGCTTCTAATGTGCCTGTGTTTTTGCTGGACATCAATATGCCCTACCCAGGACGGTTCTTGACATATTTAACAACCTTTATTGCTGCCTCCATATGTGATCTTTTTGGTTGTTGTAGAAACTGACTTAGCATTTGCACACTGAATGCCAAGTCAGGCCTTGTCACATTCAGATACAACAACTTCCCTATTAACCTTTGGTAGATTCCTGGATCTGACAGTAGCTCATCTACAACATTTCTTGAGGTTCCCAGGTGATCATCATACTCCTTAGTAGTCAACTTTGCATTTATTTCTAGTGGAGTAGCTGTAGGCTTTGCTGCTCCAAGGCCAAGTTCAGAGATAATCTATAAAGCATACTTTCTCTGATACATAAGAATCCCATCTACAGATCTAGCAAACTCTATTCCTAGAAAGTATTTCAACTCTCCCATATCTTTTATTTTGAATGTCTGTTGTAGTGTTGTCTTTGTCTCTTCAATTAAGTGTAGAGTGGTACCAGTGACTAGCATGTCATCTACATACACTAGTACTATTATTGTGCCTTCAACAGTCTTCTTGATGAACAAAGAGTTATCATATTGGCTCTGAACAAAGCCAAATTGATGTAGAGCCTTTGTGAGTTTCTCATTCTACTACCTAGGGGCCTGTTTAAGGCCATATAAGGATTTATGAAGCTTGTACACTGGTTGAGACTCCCCCTGACTTCTCAATCCTGGTAGCAATTGCATATAGATCTCATCACAGATATCACCTTGAAGAAATGCATTATACACATCCATTTGATGGATATGCCACTTCTGAGCTGCAGTTATAGGTAGAACAGTCCTAACTGTCATCATTTTTATCACTGGTGAAAACGTTTCTTGATAGTCAATCCTCTTCTTTTTGGTTGTACCCTTTAGCTACCAACCTAGCCTTGAATCTCTCTACCTCACATGATGCCTTGTATTTGACCTTATATATCCACTTATAACCAATTGGAACTTTGCCTTCAGGAAGTGAGACAATGTCCTAGGTGTGATTGCTTTCTAGTGCTTCAATCTCTGCTTTCATAGCATCTACCCACCTAGGATCTTACCTGGCTTCAACACATGTAGCATGTTCTGCAATAGAGGAGAAGGTTGCAAGGTAATCTTGGTATTGAGAGGACAGGCCACTGTAGGAGACATAGTTTGCAATTGCATATGGTACAGACTCATGCACATTCAGTGATACAAAGTCCTTCATCCAAATAGAAGGATTCTTTGGTCAAGAGGACTTGATAACTTCTTCTTCTAGAGCTGGTAGTTGTTGAATAGATGAAATCTGCACTTGTTCCTGATCTAAACTTTCTCCAGTTCGATGAGCTAAGACTGATTCTCCTTCACTCTCATCTGCAACACCATTTTCATGAACACCCTCATTTGTATCACTGACACATCTCCTATATCTGAGTGTGTTGACACAGCCTCATGATCACTGTTGTATCCCATATCAGAAGTAGTTGGGATCCGTGTCTGTTGAGTATAATCTATAGGAACATCTAACTATAGAAAGATTGGCAAATATTTGTGTTTTGTCTATCTAAAAGGGAAGACAGTCTCTCTGAAAACAACATCCTTGTTAACAAAGAAAGATTGATTGGTTAAGTTTAAGAGTACATAACCTTTCTGAGTTGCAACATATCCCATCAATACTGCTGGTATAGCTCTTGACATGAACTTGTCCTTCTCTTGAATTGCTTTGGCATAGCATAAGCATAATAGTACTCTTATATGTTGTAGTGAAAGTTTTCTGTTGTACAGCTTTTGAAAGGGTGACACTCCATTAATAACTGAAGAAGGCATCCTGTTAATTATGTGTACTGCAGCCAGTACACAGTGTCCCCAGTATTTTATAGGTATGTGAACTTGAAATCTCATTGCTCTAGCAACCTCTAAGATATGTTTGTGCTTTCTCTCAGCTACACCATTCTGCTGAGGGGTATATACACAAGTTCTCTGATGAATCATCCCAAGGCTGCTAAATAGATCACTGCAGGTTGAATTTACAAATTCCATTCCATTGTTTGTCCTGATAGTCTTGACACTTTTGTTATGCTATGTTTTTACATAATATAGAAAGAACTTCAAGACTACACATACATCTGACTTATACTTTAGCAAGAACAACCATGTCATTCTAGAGAAGTCATCCACCAAAGTTAGGAAGTATTAATTTCCATCAAATATAGGCACTCTATAAGGAACCCATACAACTGCATGTATCAAATCAAAGCATTATGTGCTTTTAATGCTACTGCTAGGAAAGGAAAGTCTAGTATGCTTAGCTAATGGACATACATTACAATTGTGACACAATTGTGAGTTTTAACAGGGAATAACTTCTTTAAATCTACAGAAGATACATGCCCTAGTCTTCTATGCCACAAGTCAATATCCTGTTTTTTTTAGGTTCTGTAGTATCCTTGACTGTTAGTGGTATTTCTAGATTGCTCTTGTTTGTATGAAGGATAAACATATAGAGTCCATCATGTACCTTACCAATCTCCTTTACCCTCCCACTGTAAAAGATCCTGAAATAGGCAAAAGTCAGGATAAAAGGCAACACAACATTGTAAGTCTTTTGTTGCCTTGGATACTGAGAGTAGATTATATCTGAATCTTGGGACATGTAGGACATTTTTAGTATACTTCTTGTTGATATTGGGCTAGTAACTATGTGTGTAACATAAACTACATCTCCATTTGGTAGATACACCTTCTTAGGATTACTAGGTTTGATCTCTTCTAATTTAGATAACATCTTTAAATGAGACACCATATGATTTATAGCCCTTGTATCAATGATCCATTCTGGGGCTTATTACTTACTAGAAAAACACAACTAGTACTTGTAGTGTGTGCCATGTTTGCTGAGGGAGCAGTTAGAGTACTTTTGTTCAACATTTGTAAAATCTGTTCATATTGCACCTTAGTAAATGTACAGGCTACTGGATGTCTTCTTGATCAGCTATCTCTTATAGTTGATGGCTACCTATGAATTTGTATTCCATGCTGAGCTGAAGTTTGCATTTGTTGAGTCTGATTCTGCACCTGCATGAAAGGTTGCACCTGAGTATAGAAGGTTTGATTCAGATCTTCAATAAAAACATTATAAGCAGTAGCTCCCCCTTTCTTCTTAGACTTGAAACCTTGTGGATAACCAATAATCTGCCAGCAATTCTCCTTGTTATGCCCCTTCTTCTTACAGAAGTCACAATAGTCACTGTATGTTTTATTCCATTTTGAGTAATTTCCAGGCTGTTGAGAGTTATTTGGATGGAAGTTATTAGGCTGAAAGTTGGATTGGAAACCGCTGGATCTAGAGGAATACAAAGCATTTGACTCATAACTTTCAGCGTGGATAGGTGATGTCAGTCTCAAATTTTCCGTTGTGGCAGCAATAGACTTCTGGTTTTCATCACTCATAATCATAGAGAATGCCTGATTGACTGCAGGCAAAGGATACATCAGTAATATATTGCTCCTTGCTTGAGCATATGAGTCGTTCAATCCCATGAGGAATTGGTACGATTTTTATTTTTTCATAAAAGCAACATAATCTCTGGACATCTCACAATTACATGGAGTAGGAACTAATGATTCAAACTCATCCCGGAGGTCCTTCATCTTAGTGTAATAAACAGAAACAGATGAGGTACCTTGATGTAAAGTTGCAATTTCCTTGTGCAAATTGAATGTCTTAGATCCATCTACCTTGTCAAATTTCTCTCGCAAATCCTCCCAAACAGCCTATGCACTGGCTCTAAACACCACTCTTCTAACAAGCTGTGGAGTTACAACATTCATCAACCATGAGAGTACAATTGCATTGCACCTCTCCCATTACTCCCATAGGTTTTCACAAATTTTTTTCTTTTTTCATGTTCCTTCTACTGGCCCTAGCTTATTTATTCCTCGTAGAGCTATCCTTATAAATCGATTCCATATAGTATAATTGTCAGTACCTGTTAGTTAAAATGAGATCAAATACGCTCCACTCGTATCTGCAGGTCCAAGGTACATTGAATGATTATGAGGCAAATCAACTCTAAATTCCTCATTAGCTAGAGTATTTCCAATTCCTGCATCTACACCTGTGGCGACATTAGTTGCGGTGTTGTCAGCAGTATCTTCCATGGCTACTCTACTTTAAATTGATGAGCTTTTGAGTTTTTGATTGATTTGTGTGAATCTCACGATTTCATCAATGGCAATGTGAATTGATTGACGAGGCCAGTGATTCCTAGCCTAGCGGCTTTGATACCATGTTAATCTATGGATCAAGTTATGTAAACCCTAGCCAAGGAGAAGAGAATAGAAGAAGAAAATGTGATGAAGCAGAAATACAGAAACTGTTAACTGAAAATGCACTGTACAAACGACCCTTATATATAGAGCTAACTAACCAGATTTGGATAATTAACTAACTAGTGTTAAATAGACTAAACTACCCTTAGTTTGTTACACATTAAGTCACTCCTCTCACAATACTTTTGAGTGGTAAAAAATAATTTTGAGTCATAACTGTTATACTAAATAAGATTTAGTGATCATATGAAGTTAATCCTAAATTGATAGGATTTTCTTATTTGTGATATTAAAAATTTTAATCTTTTTTGAAACTTGCCATGATGACTTGACATCATCCTCGTCTTCCTTTGGCTTATCATCGACATTCTTTTCAGAGTTAAATACCGCAAAGGTCATTGCGACACCTATTAAAAGAGTAGTTCTCCACTCAACAACTACTTTACCATATTCTAAATTCAATAATTTTAAATCTCCTACCGCAATTGATCTTGGACCAGATATAGAACTATCCTCAACAGTTTGGGTACCATAAATTTTGTTGTATTCATTGAAATGAAAGGTGAGTTAATACATATTCTCTAAGGTTGAAAATATCATAAAACAAATATTACAAAAGAAAAGTCTCTTAATTACATAATTTAAAAATCGAGGATTGAATTCATTATAAGATCTGTTTATCCTCTTTAGAAGACAGTATGTTGCCACTCGAACTCGAATCGAGATGCATTAGCACTGCTTCCTAAGAGTAAGATGTCTATCAAATTTGACATAGCGGTATGTCTTGAACTCATAATAGCCTATAATGAAGAAATTCGTTGAGATTGAGAAAGCTATTTTAGATTAGTAGTTCTTCTTAGAAAGAATTATTTACAGTAGGATAATGGCTAGGAAGATCAGTTGTGCAGTCTTTCGGTTAGCAGTGGCAGATATTCAATTTATTAGTGCTCAACTATTCAGTTACTTGGCTTACAGTTCTCATTATCTTGGTGTGCAAGTAAAAACATATTGAAATATATAAGACAACTAAAGTTTCAGTATATTGATAATGCATGATAGTACAGAGTTCTTTGAAAACTACATTGCACGCATATGTAAGATAATAAGTAATGCTAGTAGATGGAGTGAAAAATAAGTAGTACAAAAGTTAATATTCAAGGAAGGTGTCCTTAGTGGAAAAAATCAAGAATTCTAGCGTTAAGGGAAGTGATGCACTAAGATTTCAAAATCACTTATGTGTGCCTGAGATACTTAGTACTTTTGGGCTTGCCATGTCTTGTGGCAGGCGTTAAGTGTGTAGTGACGAAACCCATAACTAAAGGCAGTCTCTCGAGACTCAAAGAACAGGCTCCGTTGATTTTTCCCAGTTGTAGCGGTCTTTTGTTAGAGTCTCTCATAAATGCTCCATAGACATATGTATTTACACCTGAAATTAGAGCCTCATAACTTTACTCTTGGGTTCAGTTAAAGGTGTTAAACGGGTTGGGCCATCCCATTAATAATCTGGTTTGACCCGGTATAGCCCAGGTCAGCTCGATCTGGTAAGGGGTGGAACGGGTTGGCTATGGTAGGGGGTTGGTCTGGACGGGGGCGCGCTTTATTTGGTTGCCGGTGCCGCGGAACCAGGCTAGCCCGGTAACTCCTTAACAAAATTTTACTAGGTTCGATTTGGTCTGTCCCGGTAGTTGTTACCTAATCATTTTTTTAAAAAAACAATTGACTATTGCCAACGATCAAAGTCTGTGAAGACCGTTGGCCAACGGCTTTTTTTTGCCAAAAAAAAGGCCATTTCGACCTACCCCATTAATGAAATAGCCGTTCACCCCTAATAATTGATAAATTATTTATTTAGCCTTTTAAAAACTATAAATAGCCCCCCTCTTCTTTAATGTTTGCTCACAACTTACTCTTTTGTTCTACTATAATTCTCTTTTGATTATTGAATTACTCTCAATTAATTATATTTTAAATTTTATTAATTTTATTTACGGTAGCCACTACAAAATTATAATTATCAATTGAAGTGTGATATTACAAATTTACAAGTGAAGTGAGCGGGCTTTCAATTTTCAAATATCAAATTTAGTGCGGCATCCCAGAGTACACTCGTTCCATCTCTTTATCTTCTTTGATATTTATTTTTCTTTTATTATTTAGAATTATATAATTTAGTGTTTTTAATTTATTTTGCATAATGGATATATTAGAGCAACCAAAAAAGTGTGTACTAGTAGGGACGGTACTAGTAAGAGTAAAAAACAAGAGGTGGTTCTTCTACTAGCTTTACACATATTTCTGAAAGTTCACATGAAAATATAAATGTAGACTATGAGCAATTACAAGAAGATTATGATAAAGATGATAATATAAATAATATTGAATCACCTGATAATCTTGAAACACCACCACCTACACCTGGTACTGCTAGTCAAACTGCTAGGGGTGGCGGTCGCGGTAGTATAGGTTGGCCTCCTCTCCCTATAAAGAATAATCAAAGATTGAGAAGTAAGTGTTGGGAAGTTTTTACTAGACTAGAAAAAGATAATAATTATGTAATATGTAATATTTGTCATGGAGTTTATAAACATGAGACTGGGGGTAAGCAAGGGAGAATGGCTCAACTTCGTAGGCACATGGTAGGTAACCACCTTATTGTATGGGGTACTGATGAACAATATGGCCAATAAAATCTTAATCCGGGTACTGACGATTGTTTTGGTAAATACGATATATTGAAAGACCGGGAAAAATTAGCTAAAATGATTATTTTAGGTTGTTTACCTTTTAGCTTTGCTTCTTCACCATATCTTGTTACTTATATTCAAAGAATTTATAACCCTTTATTTAAAGGTATTCCTAGAAGTACTTATAGAGCTTATATCTTTAGTTTCTTTGGACAATATCAGACATATATTTGTTATTTGTTCGCTAGTCTTCCTTTTAGAGTTTCTCTTACTTTTGATATTAGTCGTACTGTTAATGAAAATGATTATTTGACTGTTACATGCCATTGGATAGATGATAATTTTTATATGCGAAAATGTATTATTGTTTTTAAATATGATAAAAATCAAAGTCGTATTGTTGTATTTATAAGTAATACTATCCATGAAGTTATATTTTACAATCTTGAAAAAAAGATTATGTATATCTTTTGATAATGCTTCTAACAACAATGCTGCTATTTCACTATTAAAACTGTAGTTATCCCCACTACTTGTTGAAATATTTTATGTTAGGTGTGCATGTCATATTTATAATTTAATTGTTAAGAGTGACCTTGAATTATTTAGAAATGACATTACTTTAGTTAGAAGAGTTGTTGATATAATTCAAGAAAATAATAGGAGTGCTACATTAAATGCATTTAAGGATAAGTCTCAACAATATAGACTAAGACCAAGACTCATGCCTGAAGAAATAGTTACTAGGTGGAATTATACTTATTTATTCTTAAGATGCTTTTAAAAATATAAAATGCCTATAACTGAAGTAGCTAATTCTCATTGTACTGATTCTTAATTGTTTGTTAACATCTAATACTTGGAATGTTATTGAAGATGTTATAAAAAATTTAAAATCTTTTATGTAGCTACACTTGAGTTTTCTGGAGATTATTATCCTACTATTATAAATTGTTGAGTATGTATAGCTGAAATTTCTCTTTTACTCCATAATTTCAAGAAGAAAGAAGGATATAATTCTGTTGTTGAATCTATGCTAGAAAATTTTAAGAAACATTTCTATCTATTCCCTCTATTGATCTAATTGGTGCTATTTTAAACCCTTCTATCAAGATGGCTACTTGTCGATAATTAATCAATGCTTTATATAATTAAGAATATTAGATCAACTGAAACTTCTGATATTGACACTTGTCTTTCTGATCTACACAAATATTTATAATATTTATATAATTATTATGCTAATATTATTGATGCTTCCTTTATTGTAGATGCAAATACATATATTCCTTCAAGTTCGGTTTCTACATATGCATCCGCATCTGGTTCTATGGAGAAATACGATGGTATTGAAGATTATTTAATTTGGTCTACACTAAGTGAGAATCAACAACCCAGTAGCATGAATATTGATGAACTCCAATTCTACTTGCAAAAAGCAACAGAGCCACGCACAAAGGAATTTCTACCGCTAGCTTGGTGGAAGACCAACTCAAATCAATTTCATGTTCTTTCAGCCATGGCTCGAGACGTGCTAAACGTGCCAATTTTAACAGTTGCATCAGAGAGTGTATTTAGTCAATCAAGACAGCAGCTAGGAGATACCCGTCACTCATTGTGTAGCAACGCTTTGGAAGTTCTAGTGTGCTTCAAAGACTGAATAAGATCAAAACGGCGAAATCAAGGACGTGAAGAGGTAGATGAATTGGAAGACCAAGAAATTAGAGATATAATAGTTTATGGTTCTGATTCAAGTAATGCCGAAAACCAAGAACCTCATGTTGACAAGGAAGAACTTACAAAAATGATGCAAAGCATGTGATGTACTCTTTTTAATTTTTTTTATAATTATTGTAAACTTCTAATTTGCAAGTTGAAAAAGAAAACAATACAAAATAGAACTTGCAAGTTAATTTGTTATGCAATGAAATAAAAACCTTTGAAGTTTTATCATTATATATTGGTCTTATTAAATATTACCTCTTAATTTGAATTTTCAAATTTTAAATTTCAAATTTGAGACTTTAAAGTTTAAAAAATTAAATTTTATGTCTTAAAATACTTATTTTATAATTTAGAAGTTTGTAAACAATCAAGTATCAATTACATTGAAAAAGAAATAATAATACACTTTAAAAATAAAATGGCCCGGTTCAACCCGGATAGGTCAGAACCCGGACCGACCCACATAGACTCGGAATTTCCCAGCTCACTACCAGCTCGGTACCCTAGCCCACTATCCAGCCTGCCACACTAACCGGACAGACAATTTTTTGCAATGTCTAGCCCGGTCCAGCACATCCTGCAAATAAATTTAGGTTCAAGTGTCAGATATGTTGAAGTTTATATTGGAATTCAATTTTCAGACGATTATTATCTTAAGACTTATTTGTGAATTTATTGAATATGACATTCAGTTTAGACTTTCAGCTTGTTAGAATAGGGTTCGTTCTACGGGTTAGGTAGATCGAATGTCATCACGTCTCATTCCAATTCTGAAGCATAACATGCTTAGGTAGGATTTGACTGTGTACGCAATTGGTTAAATTTGCATCAAATCTAATAGGTGAATCACAATTCATAAAAAGAAATGTTGACATGGCAATGATGTGTCATTTTTTGCGTCGGTAAAATAGCTTTCCCCTTAGTTGTAATTTTTAGGTTAACACATAGTTCGACAGACAATAATTTTGTGATTTCACTTATACATTAGTAACTTTAATTTAAATTATTAACCCTTAAAATGAGTAATAATTGAATTTGTATGCGGTTTAAAGGATACATGATTTAATTTAACATGAATGATCTATGAACAACAAATAATTAAATTAAAGAGGAACAAAACGATCAAACCAAATGAGATGGACAATTAAGCCTGGCTTTAGGATGAATACTAAAAATTGACTCCGGTCGAGCCCTTGAGACGGACTCGGTTGCAACTAAATAAATAAGTAGCTGAAGAACACTATGAACAATAGCTAGAGAATAAAAATGAACTTTATTACTTTACAACGTGTGCCAACAGTGAGTGAAAAATGAACAGGTTCTCCCATTTATATAGTAGGGGAGTTTCAATCCTAGTACAAGTCTAAATAAGGTAAAAATCTTCATCTTCAAGTAAATCATGATAAGTAACTGATATCGGGCGAGATTTGTACCGTAATATCGGTTGAAGGCAGATATTTCATCCCCTCGTTCGTCCTTTCTAATCGTCTTTCCTTTAGCCTCGATTCTTCGTTTTGCTCGAGCTCGATTTCTTTCATGTTTGGCCATGTCCGAATCTTGGTGTGTCATTCGTCCTTGGGCTCTGATCTCGGGAATCCTCGGTTGTACCTGAGCTTGCAATGAACCATGGCGTCCCCTGTTTCTTCATCAGGAAATCAGGGATAACTTTATCTCCGATTTTACCCGTACACGGCTAGAGCCCTATTTCGGAGAGTAGATTTAGAAACGACGAGACGTGATTAATTAACCCATGTTCCTTCCTCTGTATGACACAAGCGAGTTGACAAGTCACTGAAACATCCCATTAGTCGCGTCGTTCTGACTTCGAATACATGTCACCCGTCGGTTGACCATCCTCGGTAGGCGACGAAAGCGAAACGTCACGCATTTATTACTTCTTGCCTATAAAAGCTCCGGTTTCCTTTTTTCACTTTTTTACTTTTTGATTTAGAATCTTCTTGAGTTACCCTCGAACTTTTTACTTATTCATCATTCTCTAAAATCTTTACAAATTATTCTCCACGTCTTCATTTCTTCATCTTTAGTCTTCAAATCTTCATATTTTATCAAGATCTTCAAATCTTCATACCAACCTTCAAACCTCCACATTAACCTTCAAACCTCCATATTTTCAGGTCGAGATGGCTAAAACCTCAAAATTGGTGCCTCAAAACACTGCTCCTTCAACTTTTACCTCGGCCGCACACACCGAGGCGACTCTTCAGGTAGCGTCCCCAGAACCTCCTCTGAAAAAGTTTATCCCCGGAGGCTTATCCATAAATAACGACTTTAAAATCGAAAATTCCTCCAAACAAGGATATCGAGGTGAGGAGGAATGGAGGTATATCTGCTCTTTACCGAGGAAATGCTCCAAGCGGTCCGGGAGGATTGCAAATGGGAGGGCAAGAACGTGGTCATTACCGGTCTTGATAACGACATCACGATGCATGTGGAGGGATAATTAAGCGATTATACATATCCCTTCACGCTCAGTCTGATGGACACTGTGGTCCTTGACTTCTATAAGAGGTACAAGCTCTGCCTCGGGCAGATCCACCCATTGTTTTGGAGGATCGTGACCCTTTTATGTCTTTTTTCCAACAACATGGAGGAGCCCCGGTTTATGATCAACCATCTACTCCATGTCTACAGGCCCTGAATCATTCGAGGGGGTAGATCAAGCTTGCCCGATGGGCAAAGAAGGCTCCCTTCTTGAATATTGATGAGGACAGAGACCAAGGTTGGCAGGGGAGGTTTGATCTGATAAAAGATGAAGACCTCATTCCCTCCGAGTTCCTACCATTCCACAAGAAGTGGAACTCAAAACGTAAGTCTGTTTCCTTTTAATTTACTACTCCTTTGAACCTATACCTCTTTTACCAATACTCATTTTTTTGGATATGCAGCTGTCGCCCGGGTCCCTAATGTAGTCCCTTGCTTTAGGGAGTGGTCGAGGGCATATGCTAACAACTGACATACTCTGAGCGCGAGTGGCACAAACTTTCCAAAGGCAAATGGGAGGTTTGTTCCCATGGTGAGTGTCCCTCTTTTCCTGGTTGAATTTCCATCTAAGTCATTTTTATTTTATCGCCATTCTGACTAAGTTCGTTTTTCACAAGTTTGCCCAAGACCACCGAACTTTGGAGAATTACCGAGGCCACAGCCTCGTCCCCGTCTAAAAAACTCTCTACTTCGGTACAACCTACTGTCGAGGCTGATGTGAAGAAGGAGGAGAAAATAAGAAAGAAGAAAAGGTCCCCTGACTCCTCGGATGCTCCCGTGGAGGCCTAGAAGAAGAGGATTGTAGTCAGGGTCAAAAAGAGTAACAAGAAAAGTAATAGTGCTAGGGTCCCAAACTCTGAATCTCTCTATCGGCTCAGGGATTACCCCGAGGATGATGACTTAGAGTACGTCCGTCACGATCCGGTCGACGCCGCACAAGAGCTGGAAGCCCCGGAGGGGGGTGATTGTAAGGCTGAATCCTCCTCAGCTCGGGAGCCCGAGGAGGAAAATGTGGCCATTGTTCCTGAAGAAGCTACCCTAGTTTTGAAATAGGCCGCTGATGTCATTGACGTCCTGGAGTCACCGTCTCACATAGAGGCTCCTTTAGATGAGGCTCAGACCACAACAGAAAAACCGACCGAAGTGTCATGGGCAGCGGACGAGGCCCTCAATTTATTTTTCGAAGGCGTTGACGTTGGCATGCTGGAAGATTACTCCAGTTTTGGCCATCTGGAGATCCTAAAAAGGGATGTGATGACGGGGTCAGGTGGTCCGAGTTCGAGCCCAAAGCTCGAAAAGAAGTTCTGTCACACCCCGACCTTAGGGAGCGCGACCAGCGCTCAACCGAGATACCTAAGTTAAGCAAGCTTGTTAGATGCCTTCTACCAACCTTGCCCATTAACAATGTAAGAACCAATACAAGTGATAGACATGAGAAGAGTCAATTGTTCCACATTTGTTTTCCATTATTAAAGGATATTTATTTATTTTTATTTCCAAAATATTACAAGTTTATAGATACGATAACAAAAAAATATGTTTTCCCAAATGCCAACACTTACTAGTTTAATTCCCAACATCATATACCACCCATAACCTATCTACGGAGACTCTAAGTACAACAGAAGAGTTGTATGGATGTGCCGGCGACAAGGCCCCGGCTATACCTCAAAAAGTTACGTACAACGTCAAATGACATGAAGTCCGGAATAGAGTAGGGCTCACCAAAATCTGTTGAATAGAGAGTAACTGCTACCGAGGGTCAAAACCACCTGCTGACGAACCACCTGCATCCATTGAAGATGCAGCGCCCTCGACAAAAGGGACGTTAGTATATATGGAATAGTATTAGTATGTAAAGCTAAATGTCCACTTTCAAAATAGAATTCCAATATAAGAAATGGAAGACCATATGAACAGCAAGTCACAATCAGCAATATCCAAATGCCCACTTAAAACATACCAATTTGCAAAATATGAAAATAATATATATTTTTGGTTGGGAGATCATTAGCACCGATATACCACCGTGTTTCTAGCACGGAGTCTGATCACGCCCGATTGGCTATGCCATCTCCACGAACAATGTGGTTTGACATGTGGTGCGAAAAAAAGGTATTACCAAGAGTAATACCGCTATGTGCGCAACATGGCGTCCAATCTCCACCCGATCGGCTAGGCCGCCTTCCCACATATGCCGTGTGGGTTGACTTTCCAATTCACAGCTAATATCAACCTCATCCCAATTAAGGAGAATAAAAAAAATCACATCAATATTTCAATCTCAACTCAAACAAGGGGAATAATCACAATCCACCCCTACACCGGCACGTATAATTTCGGGTATGGGCCTTATGACCCACCCTTCCTCGAGTTGCTAATGATACTCCCAAAAATATTTTTGATTTGCACACAAGGGAAACAAAGACACAAATATATTTTATATTCACCTCATTCCCTTTCACACTATATATAACCTCGTTAGTAACTTCAACCATTCACAATATCATTATAATTTCATTGGCTCTCTTGGCCATACTTATGATTCCTCATCCCAAGGTCACGGTGGCCGTATATTATATTCCACCCTTTCATTTCTTTACTTTCAAGGATCACTATCATAAATATCAAGAAATAGAATATTTCGAAAATCACCACTTTAGGTTTATTTGCAATGAAGACTTTAAACACAATGAATTTTTTTCCAAGAAATGGAGTAAAATGGTTGGCAATCGAAGCACAAGTTAAAAGCATAAACGAGTAA
>AWOL01S0011228.1:4609-15810 GCA_000715115.1 Nicotiana otophora | reverse complement strand
CTTCCGCATTTACTTTTTAAATTCTTACTCTAGTTTGGATTCCCGACCTTGTCGTTATCATGGCCCGTCTTTTTGGGCTTGTCATGACTTGAACTCCGGGAGGCCTGAATTTGAATATTAGAGTAAGGGTTCGTATTGGGACGAATATTCACGATTAAGAGAATATGCGAAACGGCGTTATCTTTTAACAAAGTTGGTGAATGATTGGTCGAAAGAGAGAGCTGATCTTGCACAAGAAATTGACAAGTTTGGCTTGGCTTTGCACAACTTGGATGCAGATTTGACTGCAAAGGTTGATGAGTTCAACGCCCAACAATTTAATGATGAGTTGTGTGAAACTGAAAAAAATCTTCTAGACCAAATTAAGGAGCTAAAACAAGAATACCAAGCATTAGACCATATATTTCTTGAGGATGCCAATGTTGAGAAGAGTGTTCTAGAGTCATGTGAGGAAGTAGATAATGTTATATTTGAAGACTCTAGTATGGGTACATATGAGGATGTAAATAGTGACGCAGTTCTAGATTTGGAACGCATTGGTCCTCATTCCATGCATTTTTCGACATTGTGTTTGGATGATGATATGGAAATTGAGTCTTCCGAGCCTTTGGAGGAGAAAACGGACAAGGAACAAGGTGATCACATTCTAGAATTATTTGTGCCAGAGAGACATAATTACATACCTCATATGAAGGCCAAGAAGTGTAGAATACAAAACTGGTTACTTGGTCCAATTACATTTGTCCCACCACCCCGCGAGCATAGAAAAAAACTTGAAGCCAAATTAGGTGTTCAATTCATAAGTTTGAGGGGGAGGGCAAAAGTGCTTCAATTTGGGCCGCGACGTTAAATCAGGCGCTTGTTGGAAGGCAACCCAATTTTACTGTTTTCTTTTATTTTTATTTTTATTTTTATTGTATTATTTTTGTAGTGTATGTTTTTATTTTGTAGGATTATAAGCACATGAAGCAAAGCCATTGGAAGAGTGTAAAAACGAGCTAGATGGTGAGAACTAAGTGTGGGGTGCCCACACAAAGGACCATGCCTGGGGGAAGTCTGAGTACCTCGTAAGCCGCTATTGCTTCGGCTTTTGGCCTTTCAGGGAGTTTCTTGTCCACCCTCGTTATTGTTTTGCTTTATTTGTGCATTGGGGACAGTGCACTCTTTTAAGTGTGGGGTGGGAGAATTCCTCTAGATAATTAGTAGTTATATGTTAGAAAAATGTTAACTTCTTATTTTTATTTTCCTAGTTGTGTAGTATTTTAATAGCTACTAATTATTTTTAAAAAATGTGAAAAAATGAAAAATCGAAAAAAAAGGTTAGAAAATTGGACTTTTCCCGACGATGGATCTCCTAGACAGTTGTTTTGAGGGATTAAAGTCTAAACAAAAATCCAAAAATATGTCTTTTAGTTTCCTTTAGGTAGTAAAAATCCCCCGTAGTTTTTCTTTGTGCCTCGGTTCTTTTCCATGGGATGTAGTTTTAACCGAGTAGTAGTTTTTTCTTTTATTTTATTGTTTTAGAGTAGGACTTGGGAAAAAATAAAGGAAGAAAGATGAGATTCCTAGGTGCCCTTGACTTGTTTAATATTAGCATATTTAGGCCTATCTTCCCTATGTGCTAAAATGGCTTACGATGCCTTGGTTATTTGGATAGCATGTTTTGTGACGGCATGTTTCATTTTTTTGACTTGTGTTAACTTTATTCCTTGGTTATTTGGATAGCATGTTTTGTGACGTCTATGTTTCATTTTCTTGACTAATGTTCACTTTGTGCTTAATGCTTAATATCTTGTGACTTGTTGAATACTTGCATTAGTTTGAGAGTCGGAATGAGACCGTCCTTAGTGAGTCAAGTGCCATGTGTGAAGTGAGATTTTTGTGTAGTCCATGTCATTGTACTTGTGTCTAGAACTTGCTCCGTATGTGAGTCAAAGCGAATGTTTAGGTGAGGCTCGGTTTGAAAAATGATTTAAGGCTTTCTTTGATCTTTTCGAGCGTTATGGCTATCACAAATAAAATCTATCCCTAGTTAACCATTTCGAGCCTATAGATTTTTATTTGGTACCCACATTACAAGCCTATGCCCTTTTTATTTTTAATTGATATTGTTTTGATCCTTTTACCTCTTAAATCACTTTTATTGTGAGATAAGCGCTAAAAGGAGTAAGAAGGGACTAAGTGCGGGGTGACTTTTGTGTGGAACCAATGAAAGGAAGAAAGGTGCACTTGTTTTTTAAAAGAATACACCACTAGTGGAAATTGCAAAAGAGAAAAAGAAAAAAACTGTAGATGAATAAATATTTTATTTTTGCTAGTAGAGTGTAAATAACGATAGTGCTTAAAGAAAGAGGGATCATTGTTGGGGAGGATTTTAGTTATGAAATTAAACTTGGGATTGAAGAATTTGCGCTTACATATGATTATGTGATGTGTTAAAGTGCTTAGGAGGGTTAGCCACTATTCCTAAATATATCCTTCCCGTCCCTTAGCTCACATTACAACCATGAGAAAGTTATAATTGATTTTAGATCGAGTGAGCCTACATTAGTAGAGATTTACATTAAGGACAAGCCTATGGTACCAATTGCATGCATGTGACTTCTTTTGTGAGAGTGAGTGATATTCTTTGATATATATGAGTCTTGAAAATATATTTGAGCATTTGATTTAAATGTGTGGATTCAACTTACACTTTTGTTCTTCTTGTGAGGGTACATGGTTTCATGAGGGATAGGTAACGTTATTAGACTTCTCTAGGATGTTGGGTGTTCAAGCCATGAGTGCACTGTGACACTGAGTCGGTTTAGAGGCTAGGATTGTTATAAGCATGTCATTTTGGTTGTGAATATTTTTGAAGAATGGAATAATTTAAGGGAAGTGTAAGTGATTGCATATGCTACAGTTTAATTATTGATATCAACCATGATCATTAGTGTAGTGTGCCTCGATTGTGTAAAATATAAAGTGCTCAAGGATAGTGTGAATTGTTGGTTGACTCGAGGACGAGTAACGTTTAAGTGTGGGGTAGTGATGTTTGGCTATAATTATATATTTTTAGTGTATTACCTTCCTTATATTTTTGTGCTTTAATACTAAATTGTACTATATTTGTGCTTAATTGAGTTTATTTTATGTATAGGTATTTTGGGGTGAAAATTGTAAGCAAAGCAAATATTTTGGAAGTATATTATATGTATTTAAATGATTGCATGCAATTGTAGACACAAGAATTAAAGAATGAAGGTTTGGAGATTTCCTGGCAGCACTCAAAGCAACGTGCTTCGAGAGAAAAAGTTAGGCAACAACAAATTGGATAAGCAGGTGAAGCGAGACTTTCTGCTCGCGTTTGAACTTGCGAGGCGCAGTATGACGCGAGGTGCGTCCCACGTTTCGCGTGACGACGAGTGGACCGGTTCTCAAGCCTATTTTCTCTCCTTTTTTGTTTTTGATTTGGTTATTTCGTCTAGGACTTTTCCCTACACCTATAAATAGTCTTTAAACACCATTTTAGGGAGATTGGATGAAGGGAGAGCACAGAGCAGCCGTGGAGGCCGGAATTCATCAGATTCCATCTTTCTTCCATCAAACTTAGTAATCTTTACGTTTATTTGGATGAATTGTTGTTTTGCTACCATGTCAATGTAGAGCTAAACTTCGCGTTCTATGGCTATGGTTGTCATGAATATTGAAGTTTATTAATTATATTACCGTTAATTCGAGTTATCATCTATGGTTAATCTCTAATTCTGTGCATAATTGCTTAATTGTTTGGCCAACAGTTGAGTTCTATTTACTATCTATGATATGCTTAGGAAAGCCATGTTTGGATTAGAGTAGAATTAGAGAGAGCTTGTTTCTGAACCCGAGGCACGGGGAAAGATTTCGCGGTTAGAATAGGAATATACCTAACATTCTTGCTTAGTTGAATACCGTATTATATTCATTCATGATAGATTCAAGACCATAGGAATATAGGGTTGATATATGGATAGACGAATAGTATTGTGGGAACATGCTATTTATATAAACGATCTGGTCAACTAGCAATCATAGATAATGCGAATTAACATGTGTAATTACAAACCCAATTAAGTAAAATCCAAAACACATGTTTGCATCCCTGATAAATTAGCTAATTACGTGTTCAATAATTGCAAAAGTAGTTTAGTAGATAAACAACATTTTTGATTACCTTAGACAGTTAATTGATTTTAGTTTGCTTAGTTAACGATTAATCTAAGTCTTTGTGGGTTCAATATCCGACTTTCGAGTCACTTTATTACTTGATGACCATGTATACTTGCGTGTACTTGGGGAACCAACAGGCACCACGTAACCCCGGATTTTAGGTAAAATTTTACGGGGCCTTACAAGAACCTCTCTTGATCATCCTCCTAACGAGGTTTAATCAATGATTCAACTATCCTCTTTCGATTACTAAGAAGAATTAATGAACTCAACCAATAATATAATGCAAAGATATCACAAGTTATTCCTTTCTAGATTAGATAAACAAGTGAATATAGATGCAACAGTTAAATCATCCAAAATGCTTCAATACATAAAACTAGAGTTATAATCCACAAATAATCATCAATACACAATATCCATCAAACCCTAAAGGGAACTACTCCATAGATATGGAGCAATTCATCACAAATAAATTTAAAGTAGAGGAAAACATAAAGTAAATCCAAACTCGTGTCTTGAGTGAGGAAGGAATGATAAAGTTCTTGTGCTCATGTTCTTCCAGCTCCTCATTAGCCTCCTTAGGTCGAATATGTGTCAAATGTCCGAAAAATAACATTTTCCCATGTATTTATACCAAGTAGGGTCGGGCCCAGACGAAATCACCTTCTCCTAGCCGAAATAGGAAAATTACCTTGTAAAAATTGCACAGGCGTGCCGCATGGGGTGACGCGCCATGCGGGGCATTAGTGCGAAATCCAGAGAGTTGGTTCTGTCAGGCAGCAGGAACTTGGGCAGCCGTGCGCACCACGCGCCGCGGCAGTGGACTTTTCTCAAAGTACGGATGTTTCGTGCGTTTTGATGTCTAGACTTGATCCTCGACCCCTGAACACAATCCCGGATTAATTCCTTGGGCTTTTACTCAGACTTCAAAGCTCCAAATCACTCGAATTCATTCCATATCATCTACATAGATCGGAATCAATCCTATAAGGCATAAAACACACAATAAGTGCAAAACACTATCAATTTAACGCTCAAACACAATAAAAGTGTAGTAAATTAGAGTGCAATAAGAGACTAAAATACGAGATTATAGCCTACTATTACTTTGACACTGATTGAGCATCATCTGTTGTGTTGCTATGTTGAACTGAACTTCACCATGACTAAGTTATCACCCTTAACCTGTATAATTGAACCATGCCTACTTAATATGAAACTTTCATTGTTTTGGACTTTGTAATGAAATTGTTGGTCTGATCCCATGCTATTTGATACTCAACCATGTTTGTAATGTTGTAATCCTGTAAGAATATCTCATGTATGTGTCTAAGTTCCATCTCTTTGGTTTTATGCACTCATTTTGTTCTTAAACAAACTTCCTGTTTATCCTTCATACCTATGTTTGTGCTCTCAAACTGCATTATCATATAAAAGTAAACTGAAGCTTGCTACGCCTATATAGGTTAATTGTGACACACCTATTGACTTAAGAGGAACTTTCTAATGTCTACTTGCCCTGCTTTGAGTATAATTCCTTAACTCTTAATGATATGATAGGAGGTTATGAACTTTTAAAGGGAAAGTGATTATGTCTTTGCTTAGGTTAGGATTAACCTATTAATACTCCTTAGGGATCCTAAATAAGGTTGTTAATTCAGAAGTTACGACTTAATCTATGCATGTGAATCTCTTATGAACTCAAACATAGTCTGATAAGTTATGAAATACTGCAAACTCAATTAATGACTTTGTAAATGTCACACCCCAAAACCGAGGAGTGCGACCAGCGCCCAACCGAGTGAACCCGACTGAGCAGGCCTGTTAGATTTCATTCTACCCAAATTCATCCGTGAATAAAGAGGAGATGTACTCCGTTAATCGAATACTGAAGAGATTTCATTAACCGCTTCAATTTCATTCCCATTAACAGCATCATTCAATATTTCCAAAATAGTACGAGTTTATAGATTTAATGAAAAACATGTTGCCAAATACCAACAGTTCTAATATAATTCCCAACATCAAATACCACCCACGACCTGTCTATGGAGCATCTAAGTACAACTGAAGAGTAATATGGAAATGCCGTCAACAAGGCCCCGACTATACCTCAACCACAAAGTACATGAGAAACAAAAGATACATGACCCCGAAATGAAGTGGGGCTCACCAAATCAGCTGAAAAGAGTGTACTGCTATCACTGATCAATGCCACCTACTATAGAACCACCTGCATCCATTAAAGATGCAGCGCCCCTGGCAAAAGTCGAATAGCACTAGTATGTATAGCTAGAAATCCTCTTTCAAAATATAATGCCCATATGATCTATACGTGGAACACCTAATATAATGTAATTGAAACAACCTGTACAAACAAGGACAACAAAAGTGGCACCTACTGTCTGCATTAATAATGTGTCTCATTAGACCGTCCTTAGTGTTCACATATCATATTATACACTTATGCGTTTCATAGACCGTCCATAGTGTTTATTTATTCCGTACACATATACCTCTTATGCACAATTCACCTATACGTTTCATAGACCGTCCACAAGATTTCATATCACAATTGATTTCATAACACAATGTACCTATGCGTTCATAGACCGTCCACAGGATTTCATATCACAATGCACCAATGCGTTTCATAGACCGTCGACAGGATTTATATCACAATGGATTTCATAACACAATGTACCTATGCGTTTCATAGACCGTCAACAGGATTTCATATCACCATGTACCTATGCGTTCATAGACTATCCACAGGATTTCATATCACCATGTACCTATGCGTTCATAGACCATCCACAGGATTTCATATCACAATGCACCTATGCGTTCATAGACCGTCCACAGGATTTCATATCACAATGCACCTATGCGTTCATAGACCGTCCACAGGATTTCATATCAACATGTACCTATGCGTTCATAGACCGTCCACAGGATTTCATATCACAATGCACCTATGCGTTCATAGACCGTCCACAGGATTTCATATCACAATGCACCTATGCGTTCATAGACCGTCCGCAGGATTTCATATCACAATGCACCTATGCGTTCACAGACCGTCCACAGGATTTCATATCACAATGTACCTATGCATTCCATAGACCATCTACAAGATTTCATAGCACACTGGAAACAAAAGTATAAATACGTACATCTCATAACCTTTCACACCACATATCACCTAATCCGTACTTTCAACCACTTACAACCTTATTATTCCATTGGCTCTCTTGGCCCATATATATGATTCTTTATTCATGGTGCAATGGCCATATTTCATATTCCATAATTTCATATATTCCCTTTCATAGATCATAATCATAATTATCAACAAGTAGAATAATCCGAAAATCACAACTTTATGTTCATTAGTAATGAAGGCTTTAAACACAATCGATTTCTTTCCAATAAATGGAGTAAAATGATTGAAAATCGAAGCACAATTTAAAATCATACACAATTCCACTCACGAATATGTAATAATAAGACATTCCCAATCAAGACTTTAGGTACACATATGAGCAATTAAGAGTCTTTAGAATATTGAGATTTCCTCACACAATTTGGCATACTAGCTTTCATTTGAAATACGATTCAAAGACACAATATTTTAATATGCAACCCATACTTTGAAACTCACGGGAACATTATGAAATTCAATTCCAAGAGAGAAAGTTTAGCCAACATACCTCTATTGATCTTTCCTTAAATTACTACAATATTCCGAAAATTCTAGCAATCCCAATTTATTTTGAGACATAACAAATTTTAACAACAATTAGGAAGATATTCATGGTCTCAGCTCTTTTTAGCATTTTATCAAACACTAGGTATGTAAATTTAACCACAAAGTTCTTCTACAAGATTTCCTTCACTACACAACCCAATCCTTACTTATTTAAGCTCAATAATCTTCCCACAAATCTTTTTGGTACATGCATGTATAGATAATACTCTCATACCCAAGAATCATACTCCTAATCAATCATCTTCTACCCAAATTTGAAATTGAAAACTAGGGTATGGAACCTTACCTCTCAGATGAAGAACTTGTNACAGGATTTCATATCACCATGTACCTATGCGTTCATAGACCATCCACAGGATTTCATATCACAATGCACCTATGCGTTCATAGACCGTCCACAGGATTTCATATCAACATGTACCTATGCGTTCATAGACCGTCCACAGGATTTCATATCACAATGCACCTATGCGTTCATAGACCGTCCGCAGGATTTCATATCACAATGCACCTATGCGTTCACAGACCGTCCACAGGATTTCATATCACAATGTACCTATGCATTCCATAGACCATCTACAAGATTTCATAGCACACTGGAAACAAAAGTATAAATACGTACATCTCATAACCTTTCACACCACATATCACCTAATCCGTACTTTCAACCACTTACAACCTTATTATTCCATTGGCTCTCTTGGCCCATATATATGATTCTTTATTCATGGTGCAATGGCCATATTTCATATTCCATAATTTCATATATTCCCTTTCATAGATCATAATCATAATTATCAACAAGTAGAATAATCCGAAAATCACAACTTTATGTTCATTAGTAATGAAGGCTTTAAACACAATCGATTTCTTTCCAATAAATGGAGTAAAATGATTGAAAATCGAAGCACAATTTAAAATCATACACAATTCCACTCACGAATATGTAATAATAAGACATTCCCAATCAAGACTTTAGGTACACATATGAGCAATTAAGAGTCTTTAGAATATTGAGATTTCCTCACACAATTTGGCATACTAGCTTTCATTTGAAATACGATTCAAAGACACAATATTTTAATATGCAACCCATACTTTGAAACTCACGGGAACATTATGAAATTCAATTCCAAGAGAGAAAGTTTAGCCAACATACCTCTATTGATCTTTCCTTAAATTACTACAATATTCCGAAAATTCTAGCAATCCCAATTTATTTTGAGACATAACAAATTTTAACAACAATTAGGAAGATATTCATGGTCTCAGCTCTTTTTAGCATTTTATCAAACACTAGGTATGTAAATTTAACCACAAAGTTCTTCTACAAGATTTCCTTCACTACACAACCCAATCCTTACTTATTTAAGCTCAATAATCTTCCCACAAATCTTTTTGGTACATGCATGTATAGATAATACTCTCATACCCAAGAATCATACTCCTAATCAATCATCTTCTACCCAAATTTGAAATTGAAAACTAGGGTATGGAACCTTACCTCTCAGATGAAGAATTTGTGGGTTTTCCTTGTTAATCTTCCAAGATTTGAGCAAGACTTGATGAATAATTAGCCTAGGGTTTTCTCTCTCTCTAAAACACTCTCCCTTCTCTCTAAAACATCAGAATATTTGCTCAAAAATGACCCTTTGCGTGTATTTAACGAAGTAGGGTCGGGTTTTAAAATTCAAAAAATGGAGCCCCGGAACATGCGACCGCATAGTGGTTATGCGGACCACATATTGGTCGCATAATTGCTAACAAAATGATCAAAAATTTGTCTGTGTATGCGGTCACTATGTGGTCTGCATAACTGTTATGCGGTCGCATAATGCACCGCATAACAGTTATGCGGTCGCATAGTCAACCGCATAGCTGCTTCTAGAATGGCCTTCTCCTGCTCACTTATGCGGCAATTATGTGGCCCGTAGAGTGATTATCGCATAATGGACCGCATAAACGTACTTTTCCGCCAAACATTTTCCTTTATTTTCCGGTACATTGTTAATCCCAAACACGTAAGCCTAGTCCGGCACCATGAAATATTATTTTCTTTGCAAAATTTATCGGGCTTTACACTTAAGTACTTCAAATTTTTTTCAGGGTGTTGCAGTAAACTTACATTATGTATCTTCTTAACTCCTTGAGTTATATGACTTAGTGTTTGGACTTCTGAAATGGTCTACTACTATTGTTTTCCTTTGTTTGCACCTGTAATTTGTTTCTTTGAGTAATCTTGAGCATGTTGAAAGTGTTGACAAGGTACCACACACTTGTGTTTCGATTGTGGTCTCAATGGTGTAATTTGTTGTCTCACAATAGTATCCTGTATAATTTCTGTGAAAAGTGTACTTGCTTGTACCTCTGTGTTATGGTCACCGTTACAGTATATGCCTCATTGACATTTATACCTATGGGGAAGAGTATGTGTGAGTGGTTAAGGGTATATAGGAGTAATATTTAGTTTGTGGTTGAGATACCCTCCCTGACACAAGTACTGCTCGAGGTCCCTGAGACTCTTGTGAACTCTGAAGTGCCAGAGAGCCAAAGGCTGTCTTGGACTTGAATGGAATTTTACCTTAAGCTCTTAATCATTGACATTTATTAATCTCCATAGGATTAATGCTAAGTGAAAGAAAGGCTTCACTGTGAATTTGTTTACTCTCTTTAACCTTACATTAATTTTATTTCATTCATAATTACTAGCACTTATTACGGTCTTATTTGGGCTTTACAATGTCTTATTTGAATTTAAGTGTTATATTGGATCTTATCGTGAATGTCTTCTTTTCCACTTTTTGCACATGTGATCGAACTAGGCCTGCTGAGTTCTCAAGAACTCGGGCACAAGTTCCAGCCCTGAGTGTGAAGTCATTGAAGCTACTGCTGTTGCTGTTCGTTGTACGTTTGGCCTAACATTCTTCAGCCCCAAATCCAATTCCCTTTCCTTTATCACTTTATATAAATTTGTTTTTTCTTCTATGTGTATATAACACTGACAATATTGAGTGAATGCTTTCTCTTTATATCTATGAATTACTTTAGAAACCTAGGCAAGCTAAAATACTATAGGCAAGTAATTCCTTTTTTAAAAGGAATTACTATCTCTTACGTTAGTTAAATAACTTCAACTTGTTTAATTACTTCTACTAGAGAGTTTCGCTTTCACATATACAAACTGTTTTCATGAAGCTCTTTGAAGAATAAGACAGATTTTGAAAAGCAACCCCCC
>AWOL01S0011227.1:0-20145 GCA_000715115.1 Nicotiana otophora | reverse complement strand
CTACAGTGTATGCTTGTGCGAGTGTACTACTGCAGCCCAAGTCAACAAGTAATATCAAAGACATTGAGTAGCTCTTCGAAACAACACAAAAAGTCACGTAAGGTGTATGACATACACAAGGAAAAGATCACCATCACACGAATATCACCAAAACAATGTCCCCAATCCATCACACATCATCCCTCACATTGCCAGCCTTATCTCCCCGATAACCACCCGTATCACTATGCCCTGACTATAACATTAGCCACCCGTATCACTCCGATAGCCACCCGTATCAATCCACCCTGACAATATCATTAACCACCCATATTACTCCGTCCGGACAATATCATTAACCACCTGTATCACTCCGATAGCCACCCATATCACTCCATATAATAGCCACCCTTATCGCTCTACCCGTACAATAACACAATTGCCGCCCTTATCACTCCGTACATTCAACAACAGTGAGATGCCCCCTTTATACCCCGAATAACAACAACGATTCAATGCAACACAATAATTCATATGTGCTAACATCACAACATATCAACTCGTACCACAAGTGCCCATATGCCAAAACCTTTACAAAGATCCAACAATATCAATATTTCCATAATGAATAGCCCATGGCTCAAACACAATGTGCATAGAATCGCAATAACAAGAAAATGAACAGGAAAGTTACTCAACAAGGAACAACAGCCCCTTTGAACACAACTTCGATTAAATTATATTAATGACTTTCGATAACCTCTATACCAGTTAATTGTTTAACGATAAACTCGATAGTGAAAGTATTTCCATTAAATGGCAAACTTCGGATTCCAGTGTATGAATAAGGCTAACAATGAAAGAGATGGCACAAATTAGTACTATGTCTAAATGCATGGGCATATCTCGGCAACAAAAGGATATCATGTAACAACAAATGCAACTAAAAGTAACTCAACAATAAAGGAAATCACATAATAATAAAAGTGGTAAAATTCTTCAAATAAAGCATATAAGAGCAACTCGACAAGTAGAGAATGTGACATGTAATAACAACTTCAAATAAAGTATGTGATAGTAGTCACAAGTTACGTGTCTCAAAGTCGTTCTAGCACAAGTTTCGCAACGAACTTACCCGAGATACCTCAGCTCATAGTCACAAGTCACTGGTCTCCAACCCGTTATCATATGCTCACAGCACCTTGTGCCCACATTTCAAATCGCAACCGCACGGACAACGCATATGCCAATATCCCCGTCCGCCCGGTATTATCACAGGCTCACATTCAACATGAAAATAGATAATACAAGGACACATGGGCATGAATAATAAATGTCAAGTTTCATACTCGCGAGCTAGTATAAGTGGAATGCTACAGTTTATGCTTGTGCGAGTGTACTACTGCAGCCCAAGTCAACAAGTAATATCAAACACATTGAGTATCTTATCGAAGCAACACAAAAAGTCACGTAAGGTGTATGACATACATAAGGAAATGATCACCATCACATGAATATCACCAAAACAATGTCCCCAAGCCATCACACATCATCCCTGACATTACCAGCCTTATCTCCCCGATAGCCACCCGTATCCCTCTGCCCTGACAATAACATTAGCCACGCGTATTACTCCGCCCTGACGATATCATTAGCCAACCGTATCACTCCGATAGCCACCCGTATCACTCCATATAATAGCCACCCTTATCGCTCTGCCAGGATAATAACACCATTTTCGCCCTTATCACTCCGTACATTCAACAACAGTGAGATGCCGCCTTTATACCCCGAATAACAACAATGATTAAATGCCACACAACAATTCACATGTGCTAACATCACAATAACACAATATATCAACTCGTACCACAAGTGCCCATATGCCAAAACATTTCCAAAGATCCAACAATATCAATATATCCAAAAACAATAGCCCACGGCTCAAACACAATATGTATAGAATCTAAATAACAACAAAATGAATAGGGAGGTAACTCTATAAGGAACAACACTCCCCTTTAAACACAACTTTGATTAAATTAAATTAATGACTTTCGATAACCTCTATTCCAATTTATTGTTTAAGGATAAACTCAACAGTGAAAGTATTTCCTTGAAATGGCAAACTTTGGATTCCAATGTATGAATTAGGCTAATAATGAAAGAGATGGCACGAGCTAGTACTATGTCTAAATGCATGGGCATATCCCGACAACAAAAGGAGATCATGTAACAACAAATCCAACTAAGAATAACTTATCAATGAAAGAAATCACATAATAATAAAAGTGGTAACATTCTATAAATAAAGTATATAAGAGCAACTCAACAAGTAAAGAATGTGACATGTAACAACAATTTCAAATAAAGCATGTGATAGTATTCACAAGTCACGGGTCTCAAATCCGTTCTAACACAAGTTTTGCAGCGAAACTACCCGAGATACCTCATCTCATAGTCACAAGTCACGGGTCTCAAACCCACCACCATATGCTCACAGCACCTTGTGCCCACATTTTAAATCACAACTGCACGGATAACTCATATGCCAATATCCCCATCCACCCGGCATGATCACATGCTCACATTCAACATGAAAATAGATAATATAAGAACACATGGTCATGAATAATAAATGTCAAGTTTAATACTCTTGAGCTAGTATAAGTGGCATGCTACATTTTATGCTTGTGCGAGTGTACTATTGCAGCCCAAGTCAACAAGTAATATCAAATAATTTTAGTAGCACGTCGAAGCAACACAACAAGTCATGTAAGATGTATGACATACACAAGGAAAAGAGAACCATTACACGAATATCACCAAACAAATGTCCCCAAGCCATCACACATTATCCCTGACATTGCCAGCCTTATCTCTCTGATAGCCACCCGTATCACTCTGCCCTAACAATATCATTAGCCACCAATATCACTCCGATAGCCACCCATATCACTCCGTATAATATCCACCCTTATCGCTCTATCCGTACAATAACACAATTGCCGCCCTTATCACTCCGTACATTCAACAACAGTGAGATACCACCCTTATGCCCCGAATAACAACAACGATTAAATGCCACACTACAATTCACATGTGCTGACATCACAACAATACGACATATCAACTCATACCACAAGTGCCCATATGCTAAAACCTTTCCAAAGATCCAAAAATATCAATATATCCACATCGAATAGCCCACGGCTCAAACACAATGTGTATAGAATCTCAATAATAACAAAATGAATGGGGAGGTGACTCTACAAGGAACAACATCCCCTTTAAACACAACTTTGATTAAATTAGATTAATGACTTTCGATAACCTCTATTCCAATTTATTGTTTAAGCATAAATTCGACAGTAAAGTATTTCCATAAAATGGCAAACTTCGGATTCCAGTGTATGAATTAGGCTAACATTGAAAGAGATGGCATGAACTAGTACTATGTCTAAATGAATGGGCATATCCTGACAACAAAAGGATATCATGTAACAACAAATCCAACTTAGAGTAACTCAATAATAAAAGAAATCACTTAATAATAAAAGTGGTAACAATCTTCAAATAAAGTTTATAAGTGCAACTCGACAAGTAAAGAATGTGACATGTAACAACAACTTCAAATAAAGCATGTGACTGTAGTCACAAGTCACAGGTCTCAAAGCCGTTCTAACACAAATTTTGCAACGAACTTACCCGAGATACCTCATCTCATAGTCACGGGTCTCAAACCCACCATCATATGCTCACGGAACCTTGTGCCCACATTTCAAATCATAACTGTACGGACAACTCACATGCCAACATTCCCATCCGCACGGCATGATCACCGACTCACATTCAACATGAAAATAGATAATACAGGAACACATGGGCATGAAAAATAAATATCAAGTTTCATACTCTTGAGCTAGTATAAGTGGCATGCTACAATGTATGCTTGTGCGAGTCTTCTACTGCATCCCAAGTCAACAAGTAATATCAAAGATATTGAGTAGCTCGTCGAAGTTGTAAGGCCCCGTAAAATGGTACCTATACCCCGGGGTTTCGTGGTGCCGAGGTATGCTAATGTGTTTGAAGATTTAGAAAACGAGTCGTGGTATGAACGTTTTGGATTGTACAATGCATAGTGGAGTGGGTAGAAGAAATTGAAAAAAATGACGATTATGTGGTCCATTATTGTCACGACCCAAAACCAACCATCGTGATGGCGCCTATCGTAGAACTAGGCAAGCCAACTACTCAACCAGTTCAACAAAATAAAAGCTTTGAAAATTCACTGAAGGAGTTAATATTTAAGAACGCAATACGAACCCCTCCCAAAGATCGGGGTGTCACCGAGTACATGAGTATCTATGTCAGAATACAGTCTACTACAATGTCTAGAGAATAAAAACTGAAATACAAATAGAGATAAATAAGGAGAGTCAAGGCCTGCGAACGTCGTGCAGCTACCTCGATAGTCTCCAAACACTGAAGCCTCAATCAGTAGCCGTCGTGACTAGAAGCACCTGGATCTGCACACGAGGTGCAGGGAGTAACGTGAGTATATCCAACTCACTAAGTAACAGGTCTAACCTTTGAACTGAAAGGTGGTGACGAACTCAACTGGTACAGATAAAATAGAAATAATTGTGCAGAAACATAGGTATGCTTTCAAGTTAAATAGATAGTTCAAAACAGTAAGGTAGATTAAGTCTAAATAATGTGAAGAATATATCTCTTCAACTTCTACATGCCGATGCACATACTGTATGTGATGCACCATGCTAACAGCCTCATATGCTCACGCTCTCAAATGCTCAACCCCTCAGTACTGTATATGGCTTATACATCACTGACCATCAGTCACCTAGTACCGAGGAAGGCCAATCCAGCCCTATGGAGAAGATCCATCTCCAGGTATTAAGTACCTCGGACAAGATCCATGTCAATGGAAGATCCATCCCTCATTAATATCAACCACGCTCACTGAAGGCGTGTACAGACTCCGGAGGGGCTCCTACAGCCCAAGCGCTATCACAAATCAGTATAACCACTGCGGCGTACAGCCCGATCCCATAACTGTCACTCATTGTCACGACGCAAACCGATGGGCTACGACAGGTGTCCGAGTCCTAGCTGTCGAACACCTCTGAGCATGCAACTAAGTTATAAACATGAATAACATCTACTGAATTACGAGAATAACATACATGAGGGAAATCTGCCCACAAGACATATGTACATATACGTGCGGAATACGTAGGGCGAGCCGACAAGGCTGTTATAAACAACTATATACCCAAAACTGGAAGCCGGCAAGGCCACATACTATCCAACTATACGTACTATCTACAGACCTCTAATAGAATACACAACTGTACAAGGACGGGACTGGGCCAAATCATACCCATATATGTATACAAGCATATCGTACCATAATCAAAAGCAGCTCCAGATCAAATGGAGAACGCCAACTCTCGCTGTTCAAGGATCCTAAGAAGGGGGACTGTCTGCTTATCTACCTGCACCTGCGGGCATGAAACGCAGGCCGCGGGAAATAGGGCGTCAGTACGAATAATATACTGAGTATGTAAGGCATAAAAATCAGTACATAACAGAGATAGATGAAACATGGAACAAAGAATTCTGCTTGTAAGTCTAAATTACTTTGTAAATGCTGAAACATTTATAATGTCATACACGTGCGTATAAATGTCGTGTCATGCATAGGTATAGGTGTACACAATATTATCAAGCCTCTGAGCGCATCCCATCATATCATATCGGCCACTGTGGGCAAAATCATCACATGTACCAGCTGATCAGGTGGTGGTGCGTATATAACGCCGTAACATTTTCCCATATCCCATATACATAATATACACGTATATAATGTCATCTGGTCATGGGTCAATATACATGTATAAACGAATGAAATGCATATGAAATACATCAATAAAATCTCTCGGAATGTCGTAGGATCATTATGCCTCTGATTAATATCATGAAATAAACTTTATCAACTTACGTATGTTCTGAGACCCATGAACAGAAGATGTGATAATAAGATACATGGGACTTCAAGAACATAGGCATCTCTAATATTCTATGAATAGAGTTAATTATGAAGGTTGCGTATTTCGCTCGTTTCATTTGTATCGTACGGATCATGCCAAAAAGAAAGAAAGAATAGCCTTAACATACCTTAATTGCTCATAAGAGCTCGAGAAGGCCGAATCATTCAAAGTTGGATAATTGTTTTGGCATGAATTCCCAAAGAATTATCTTTAACTAAGGTGCTGCACGTTTGTTAACTCATTCTTCATAACAATTGAAGGGTGAACGCTTATGATGGCTTTTCCAGGAATGAGAGAACACCAAATTAAAGGTGAATGTTATAATTGCCTTCAAGAATGAGAGAACAAGGTCTTTTAAATGTTTGGCTTCCACCTGGCCATGTATTGGCGGTGGAAGTCCTACAATTATGACATATGGTGCTTACTAAGACAAAGGATATTTATTACATTCTTATCCCCACATTTAAGTACTTAATGTATATAAAATTTTGTTTACTTTATTATCCCATATTTAACTAATTATCCACATAATAATTTCTATGTCTCATTTCACTTAAATATTAGTATACTTCATATACCTTACTATCATGATCATGTGGTATAGCACTAATCCATATATACGGGGCATTATAGCTTGGACCGTATTTTATTCCAAATTGACAACCTTCAACAAAACTCATTTTCTTTGATTCATTTACCTTTTATCCTTCACGACACTTACTTATCGCTTGTTATAAATAGCCTAAATGCGTACAACCTCAAGATAATCTCATCCCCAATTCTACGTCGATTAACTGAAGACGAAATTTTAACGTACGAAAACGGGAGATGTAATATCTTCCTCCCTTAGAAATATTCGTCCTCAATTGTTTAACTCCCCGGGATCTATATAAACTTTGGCAGAGTCGCCTTTGTAACAATACTACTACTAACTCTTCTTGTATAAACTCAATAATTCAACGCCACATAGGACCACAATCATCAATAACGACAATGACCTTACACGGCCAATGACAATAACTAACACAAGAATCCATACACGTACCTTAAGGTTGTGATGTCTCGGTCGGACCCTTCTCTGGAAGAGGAAATAAGTGAGGATATCTAGACTTTATGTCTTCTTCGGTCTCCCAAGTCATTTCTTCCACATTATTGTTTCTCCAAAGTACTTTCACCGAAGCTACGTCTTTAGTTCTCAATCTCCGAAAATGTCTGTCTAATATAACAATGGGAGTTTCTTCATATGATGATAGCTGCTCTGTGACCTGAACGTCATCAACTGACACGATTCTAGAAGGATCTCCAATACATTTACGGAGCATAGACACATGAAAGACTGGATGTACATACTCCAAGTCTAAAGGCAAGTCTAACTCATATGCTACCTGGCCTATCTTGCGTATGATCCTATATGGCCCAATGCACTGAGGGCTAAGTTTTCCTTTCTTACCAAACCTCATAACACCTTTTATCAGTGTTACCTTTAGGAATACCCAGTCATCAACCTGAAACTCCAAGTTCCGCCATTGATTATCTGCATAAGACTTCTGACGGCTTTGAGCTGCTAATAGCCTTTCCTGTATAAGCTTAACTTTCTCGATTGCCTGTTGTACCAATTCTGGTCCTACAAACGTAGTTTCTCCAACTTCGAACCACCCTATGGGCGACCTACACTTCCGTCCGTAAAGAGCTTTGTAAGCCATCTGAATACTGGAATGGTAGCAATTATTATATGCGAACTCAATAAGCGGCAGATGATCATCCCAGCTACCCTTGAAGTCTATCATACAGGCCCATAACATATCCTCAAGTGTCTCAATAGTATGCTCAGCCTGTCCGTCTGTCTGGGGATGAAATGTTGTACTAAGACTTACCTAAGTCCCCAATCCTCTTTGGAAGGACCTCTAGAAGTTAGCTGTAAATTGAGCTCTTCTATCCAAGATAATAGATACAGGGACACCATGCAGTCGTACTATCTCCTTAATATAAAGCTTTGCATAATCCTCTGCGGAATATGTAGTCCTAACGGGTAGAAAATGGGCTGATTTTGTAAGCCTATAAACAATCACCCATATAAAATCGAACTTACGCTAGGTACGAGATAAGCCTACGATGAAATCCATATTGATTACTTCCTATTTCCAAGTCGGAATCTCCATAGCCTGCAATAATCCACCGGGTTTTTGAAGCTCGATCTTAACCTGCTAATAGTTAGGGCACTGAACAACAAACTCCACTATATCCTATTTCATTCGTCCCACCAATATACTTTCCTGATATCGTGATACATCTTTGTCCCTCCTGGATGGATAGAATAACGAGAATAGTGAATTTCTCCCATAACCCGCCGACGCAGCCCTGCAACATTAGGGATACATAATCGTCCTCGATATCTGAGGACCACATCTTCTGTAATTTCAAATGGTGTCTTCTCCTTCCGAGGGGTGGTATCCCTATAATGAACTAACCCAGGATCCTCGTTTACTTCAGTAACTAAAGAGGATGTTGTCATATCCTGAATAGTAATTCCGATATCACTTGAGTCCAGTAACCAAACTCCAAGACTAGCTAGCTAATGAATCTTATGGGCTATTCCCCCTTCTCTGGTTGTAAATATGACAGGCTACCCATAGATCTACGGCTGAGGGCGTCGGCTACCATATTCGCCTTCCCCGGATGGTATAATATATCAACGTCATAATCTTTAAGTAGCTCCAACCATCTCCTTTGACGTAAATTCAATTTCTTTTGCTTGAAGATATACTGGAGGCTCCTATGATCCGTATAGATATCAATATGAATGCCATACAAGTAGTGCCTCCACATCTTTAGTGCCTGAATCACTGCGGCTAACTCTAAATCATGGGTCGGGTAATTCTTCTCGTTCTTTCTTAGTTGTCTAAAAGCATAAGCTACAACCTTACCATGCTGCATCATTACACAACCCAACCCAATGCCTGAGGCATCACAATAGATAACATAACCATCGGTCCATTATGAGAGCGTTAGAACTGCGCTGAAGTTAATCTGTCCTTCAATGCCTGAAAACTCTGTTCACAAGCATCAGTCCATTAAAACTTTGCTCCCTTCTGAGTCAACTTTGTCAAAGGTACTGAAAGGGAAGAAAATCCCTCTACAAATCTCCTGTAATAACCTGCCAAACCGAGAAAGCTACGAACCTCCGTCGGTGTCGTGGGTGTAGGCCAAGTCTTTACTGCCTCAATCTTTTGTGTATCAACCCGGATACCTTCACCCAAAATGATATGCCCAATGAAAGCTACAGAGTTCAACCAAAATTCACATTTAGAGAATTTTGCATACAACTTTCCTTTTTGTAGAACTCTGAGCACAATACGCAAATGATCTGCATGCTCAGCCTCTGAACGAGAATAGACCAATATATCATCAATAAATACAATTACGAACAGATCTAAAAAGGGTATGAACACACGATTCATCAAATCCATGATTACTACTGGGGCATTGGTCAAACCGAACGACATAACACGAAACTCAAAATGCCCGTATCTGGTCCTAAATGATGTCTTCGGAATATCTTTCTCCTTAACCCTTATCTGATGGTACCCGGACCTCAAGTCTATCTTTGAGAAACACTTGGCACCTTGCAACTGATCAAATAAATCATCAATCCTCGGGAGCGGGTACTTATTCTTGATTGTCACCTTATTGAACTGTCTATAATCAATACACATCCGTAAGGAACCATCTTTCTTCCTCACAAATAACACAGGTGCTCCCCACGGTGATGTACTAGGTTTGATAAAGCCTTTTTCAAGCAGGTCCTTTAGTTGATCCTTCAACTCTTTCAGCTCTGCGGGGGCCATTCTATAGGGAGGAATATATATTGGATGAGTATCTGGTAGTAGGTCAATTGCAAACTCAATTTCTCGCTCTGGCGGATGACTCGGAAGCTCATCGGGAAAATCATCGGGAAACTCATTAACCACAGGGATGGACTGAATGGTTGGTGACTCAACTTCCACATCCCGAACCCGAACTAAGTGATAAATACAGTTCTTTTAGATCATCTTTCTTGCCTTAAGATAGGATATAAATTTACATCTCGGCGATGCCGTATTACCATTCCATTCCAAAATAGGCTCCCCTGGAAATTTGAATCGAACCATCTTTGATTTACAATCAACGTTGGCATGACAAGAAGCCAAACAATCCATACCCATTATAACATCAAATTCTACCATATCTAACTCAATTAGGTCTGCTACTCTAGATCGACTATGAACTACTATTATACAACCTATATATACTCGCTTAGCTATCACTGAGTCCCCAATAGGTGTAGACACCTCAAAAGGTTTAAACAATTCAGGTTTTATTCCAAACTTACTAGCAATCAACGGAGTAACACATGATAAGGTGGAACCTGGTCAATCAGTGCATATACATCATATGAGGAAACTGATAATATACCTCTAACAACATCAGGCGATGACTCCTAATTCTGTCGTCCTGCTAACGCATAAATGCAGTTCTGAGGACCGCTCGAGCTAGATGCTCCTCCTCTGCCTCTACCACGACTTATTGGTGCTTGTGAACCTTGCCCAGGGCTGATGATGACGAACCAGCTACAGATCCCGCTGACTGAGCTATGCTTGCATCACCTCTCATCGGACAATCCCTCATAACGTAGCCCGGATAACCACAAGTATAACAAACACCCAACCCCATACGGCACTGTACGGCATGCTACTTACCACACTGAGCACATCGTGGCAAGGGCGGCCTCATCTGACTTGACTCACCCCTATACTGAGAACCTGAGGCCCTGAATATGTGGAATGATCAAATCTCTTACCGCCAAACTAAGGGGGCACGCTAGCCGATGGCTGGGCTGGATACCTCAGGTATTATGGTCTCTAACCACCTCGAAACACACCAGAAGGACCCAAAGACCTCGCTCTCTTATTTTGGGCCCTAGCGTACTCACGATCGACCCTCTGCTTCTGCTTCTGCTTCTGCTCCTCTACACCCTGAGCATATGCCTGAATATGAGAAATATCCATGTCTGCCTGAAGTGAGACCGACATACAATCGTTAAGCAAGTGCGGCCCTAACCCCATCACGAACCGGTGAACCCGATCCTACATCTTAGATACAATAGTGGGAGCATACCTAGCCAATGAATCAAACTGAAGGATGTACTCCTGAGCACTCATGTTACCCTGCTGAAGGGTCAAGAACCTATCAGCTCTGGCCCGTCTAACCTCTGGTGGCAGATAATGACAAAAAAAGCCTCTGTAAACTCCTGTCATACTGTTGGAAGCCCTAGAAACTCCCAACACTCGTACCAATTAACTGCAACATCCTGAAGTCTATAGGAAGCTAGCTTAGCTGACTCAGTTGTAGTGGCCTTCATTACCCTCAAAGTCATCTGTATTCTATCAATAAATACTTGGGGGTCTTCGTTTGGATCCGCCCTATTGAATACCCGAGGGTTCAAATTAATGAAATCACGAACCCTCGCACTGACATTTGTGTGGATACTAATTGAGTTAATACCTGAATAGCATCTCTCATCTCCTGACCTGGTGCATCTGGCTGAGGGGCTAAACGCACAGGGGCAGACGCTGGAGCTGGTGCCCTTCGGAGCTCTTCTGGAGAGAGCGGGGTATGTGAAGTCTGAGATGGAATCTCACTATGAGACTCTCTCCGAGCCCTGGTAACTCGTGGCGCTCGACTAGTAGTCTCACCAGCCATTGACTTTCCCTTCTGGGTGGCTGTAGTCTTTGGAGGCATTGCTGAAAACGTAACATATCGTTGGGAACATGAATTCTTATATCGCACGATTTCAAATAAGAAGAGAGGATAACATCCTATATGTCCTGTAGCCTCCTATCTATAAGTGTGGTGCACAACACACCCATAAACAAGACTCTACTAGACACGGTCTGTAGACAACCCTAGGACAGAACTGCTCTGATACCACTTTTGTCAAGACCCAAACTGATGGGCTGCGACGGGTGCCCGAGTGCTACCTGTCGAACACCTCTGAGCATGCAACTAAGTTATAAGCATGAATAACATCTGCTGAATTACGAGAATAACATACATGAGGGAAATATGCCCAAAAGAAATGTACATATACTTGCGGTATACGTAGGGCGAGCCGACAAGGCTTCTATAGACAACTATATACCCAAATTTGGAAGCCGGCAAGGCCACATACTATCCAACTATACATACTATCTACAGACCTCTAATAGAATATACAACTGTACAAAGACGGGACTGGGCCATGTCATACCCATATATATATATATAAGCATATCGTACCACAATCAAAAGCAGCTCCGGATCAAATAGAGCACGCCAACTCTCGCTGATCAAGGATCCTAAGAAGGGGGACCATCTGCTTGTCTACCAGCACCTGCGGGCATGAAACGCAGGCCCCGGGAAATAGGACATCAGTACGAATAATTATATGAAACATGGAATAAAGAATTTCGCCTATAAGTCTAAATCACTTTGTAAATCCTGAAAGATTTATAATGTCATACACGTGCGTATAAATGTCATGTCATGCATGGGTATAGGTGTACACAATATCATCAAGCCTCTGAGGGCATCCCATTATATCATCTCGGCTACTGTGGGCAAAATCATCACATGTACCAGCTGATTAGGTGGTGGTGCGTATATAACGTTGTAACCTTTTCCCATATGCCATATACATATAATATACACGTATATAACGCCATCTGGTCATGGGTCAATGTACATGTATAAATGAATGAAATGCAGATGAAATACATCGATAAAATCTTACGGAATGTCATTATAGCTTGGACAGTATTTTATCTCAAATCGACAACCTTCAACGAAACTCATTTTCTTTGATTCATTTACCCTTTATCCTTCACGGCACTTACTTATCGCTTGTTATAAATAGCCTAAATACGTATAACCTCAAGATAATCTCATCCCCTATTCTACGTCAATTAACTGAAGACGAAACTTTAACGTACGAAAACGCGAGATGTAACACTCATAATCAGGCTCTCGGTTTCACTCAGTCATCAATCTCTCTAGCCTCACTCACGGGCTCACAATTTTATGAAAACTATCCCGAAACAATGATGATGTATAAATAAATAACAACTGAGACTGAGATATGATATGAAATGCATGAACATGACTTAATACAAAATATCAATAAAAGCAGTGAGATGACAGCAAGAAACGACCACTAGGGGTCCCAATAGTACTGGCATAAAGCCTAAACATGGTATCTAGCATGATTGACAACCCAATTACGTTATGACATGATGAAAACACGGATATCAACAAGATAGAGTCATTATAAGATGTCATGGAATCAACCAGGTCACAATTCTCACGGTGCACGCCCGCACGCCCGTCACTTGGCATGTGCGTCACCTCAATACCAATCAAATAACACATAATTCGGGGTTTCAAACCCTCAGAACCATGTTTGAAAGTGTTACTTACCTCAAACCGAGCAAAACTCTACTCCGAAATGCCTTTGACTCTCAAATCGATCTCCAATTATCCCGAATCTAGCCACAAGTAGTACAATACAGTCAATATAGGCTAAAAGGACCAATTCCACAAGAAAATTACTACATTATAGCCAAAAATCCGAAATCGGCTGGATCCGGCCCCTGGGCCCACGTCTCGAAATCCGACAAAAGTCACAAAACCCAAAAACTCATTCACTCACGAGTCTAACCATACCAAATTTACTCAAATTCGATAAAAAATTCCATTCAAAATCTCAAAAAACCTAACTCCAAGAACACTTCCTCTTTTTTTCCAATTTTCCATACCAAATCACAAATTAGATGATGAAATTAAAGATATAATCATGGAATTAAGTCAAAACCAAGTAAGAATCACTTACCCCAATCAACTCCACAAGAATCCTTTCAAGAATCGCCCAAATCCATGATCTCTAGCTCAAACTATGAAGAATGGGTTCAAACCCTCGTTTTTGAAACTAAATATTGTTGCCCAGATTTTCTTCTTCGCGAACACGACCGTGCCTCACGAACGCGTAGACCAAAAGGCTGGTTCTCCCTAGCTGCCTCACTCCTCTTCGCGAACGCGACACCACTCACGGGTTCGCGATGCACACACAGACCATACCTTCGTGTTTGTGTCCTCTTCTTCGCGAACGGGAAGAACAAAAATTCCCAGCTTACAAACACCCTTCGAGAACGCGAGGCCCCTCTCGCGAACGCGTTAGAAGAAACCAGAAAAATACAGCCGCAGACATCATCCATCAACCAAGGTCCAAAAATAATCTGTTAACCACCTGAAACTCACCCGAGGCCCCCGGGACCTCAACCAAACATACCATCAAGTCCCAAAACATCATACGAACTTAGTTGAATCCTCGAACCACCTCAAACAACAGTAAAAACATGAATTACACACGGATTCAAGCCTAATGAACGTTAAAATTTCCAAATTCTACAAACGATGCCGAAACCTATCAAATCACGTTCGATTGACCTCAAATTTTGCACACAAGTCACATGTGACCCCACGAACCTTCTGCAACTTCCAAAATCGCAATCCGACCCCGATATTAAAAAGTCCACTACCGGTCAAACTTTCCAAAATTCCAATTTTTGCTATTTTAAGCCTAATTCTACTCCTCGACCTCCAAATCACAATCCAGACATGCTCCTAAGTCCAGAATCACCCAACAGAGCTAACAGAACTATCAAAATTCATTCAAATCTGAGGTCGTTTACACATAAGTCGACATACGGACGACTTTTCCAACTTAAGCTTTCAATTAAGAGAATGTCTCAATCCACCCTGAATTCTCTCCGGACCCGAACCAACTAACCCGATAAGTCATATAACAGCTATAAAGCATAAAAGAAGCAGAAATTGGGGAACAGGGCTACAACTCTTGAAACGACCGGCTGGGTCGTTACATCCTCCCCCTCTTAAACAAACGTTCATCCTCGAACGGGTCTAGAAACATACATGGAGTCTCAAATAGGCATGGATATCTGCTTTGCATCTCCCGCTCGGTCTCCCAAGTAGCCTCCTCCACGGGCTAACCTCTCCACTACACTTTCACTGAAGCTATACCCTTTGATCTCAACTTTCGAACCTTCCGCTCCAAAATAACCACCAGCTCCACATCATAAGTCAAATCACCATCCAACTGAATCATGCTGAAATCCTAAATATAAGACGAATCGCCGATATACTTCCGGAGCATAGAAACATGAAATACTAGATGCACACTCGACAAGCTATATGGCAAGGCAAGCTCTTAAGCCACCTTCCCTGTCACGCCCCAAAACCAAGGAGTGCGACCGGCGCTCACCCGAGTGAACTCGACTGAGCAAGCCTGTTATATTTCATTCTACCCAAATTCATTCATGAATAAAGAGGAGATGTACTCCGTTAATCAAATACTGAAGAGATTTCATTAACCGCCTCCATTTCATTCCCATTAACAGCATCATTCAATATTTCCAAAATAGTACGAGTTTATAGATTTAACGAAAAACATGTTGCCAAATACCAACAGTTGTAATCACCTTCCCAACATCAAATACCACCCACATCCTGTCTACAGAGCCTCTAAGTACAACTGATGAGTAATATGGAAATGCCATCAACAAAGTACATGAGAAACAAAAGATACACGACCCCAAAATGAAGTGGGGCTCACCAAATCGGCTGAAAGGAGTGTACTGCTATCACTGATCAATGCCACCTACTGTAGAACAACCTGCATCTATTAAAGATGCAGCGCCCCCGACAAAAGGGACGTTAGTACTGTCGAATAGCACTAGTATGTATATCTAGAAATCCTCTTTCAAAATATAATGCCCATATGATCTATATGTGGAACACATAATATAATGTAATTGAAATAACCTGTAAAAACAAGGACAACAAAAGGGGCACCTATTGACTGCATTAATAATGTGTCTCATTAGACCGTCCTTAGTGTTCACATATCATATTATACACTTATGCGTTTCATAGACCGTCCATAGGGTTTATTCATACCGTACATCTATACCTCTTATACACAATGTACCTATGCGTTTCATAGACCGTCCATAGGATTTCATATCACAATGGATTTCATAACACAATGTACCTATGCGTTCATAGACCGTCCACAGGATTTCATATTGCAATGTACATATGCGTTCATAGACCGTCCATAGAATTTCATAACACAATGTACCTATGCATTTCATAGACCATCCACAGGATTTCATAACACAATGTACCTATGCGTTTCATAGACCGTCCACAGGATTTCATAACACAATGTACCTATGCATTTCATAGACCATCCATAAGGTTTCATAACATGATTAAAATGGAGTAAAATGATTGGCAATCAATGTACAAGTTAAAATCATACACAATTGCCACTCACGAATATGTAAGAACGCAAAACACATTGAAAATTACTTACAAAGCATAGCATTAGAAAAAACAGCCACATATGGGCATCACTTGAGTTCATAAACTTTTAGCCGATTATATTGTCGAAGTCAATTTTGGAATAGTTGAGTCAAAGCTCATTTCATAATCTTTCTCACATTATTTCATTTCATTGGCACCATTGGTCACAAGTATAACTTTCACTATTGGCACGTTGGCCACACTTTATATTCCCAATTTACTGATTTCACTTCCAACCATCTTTATAGGTTATCAACAATAAGACATTCCTAATCAAGACTTTAGGTACATATATGAGCAATTAAGAGTCTTAAGAGTATTGAGATTTTCTCACACAATTTGGCATACTAGCTTTCACTTGAAATACGATTCAAGACACCACATTTTAATACGCAACCCATACTTTAAAACTCACGGAAACATTTTGGAATTCAATTCCAATTGAGAAAGTTTAGCTAACATACCTCAATTGAGCTTTCTTTAAATTACTACAACATTCCGGAAATTCTAGTAATCCCAATCTATTTCATACATAACAAAATTGAACCATAATTAGGAAGATATTCATGGTCTCAGCTCATTTGAGCATTTCATCAAACACTAAGCGTGGATTAAGGTTCAAGGTCCTTTTATGGAGGATTCCATCATCCCACAACCCAATCTTTACCATTTTTAGCTCAACAATCTTTCTACACCCTTTGATAACACATGCATGTAAAATAAACAACCCTCTTGCCCAGAAATTATCTTGCCTATTACCCATTTCTAGACAAAATTCGAAATTGAGGGTTAGGGTATAGAATCTTACCTCTAGGATGAAGACCTAGTGAGTTTCCCTCCTTAATCTTCCAAAACATGAGCAAGAATTGAAGAATCAATTATTGAGGAACACCTTCTCAATCTAGGGCACTCTCTCTCACTCTAAAATATCAGATTATACCTCAAAAATAACCCAAAGAGTGTATTTAACGAAATAGGGTCGGGTTTTAACAACCCAAAAATGAAGCTCCGGAACAGGTTCTGCGGTCGCATATGCGACCACATAATGGTTATGCGGACCACATATCGGTCGTATAATTGGTGTCCAAAATGACCAAAAATCTGCCTGAGTCTGCGGTCACTATGCGGTTTGCATAACTTTTCTGCGGTCACATAGTACACCGCATAACAGTTATGCGGTCGCATAGTCTACCGCATAATTGATTCAACTGACCTAATTAACTTCCTCACTTTGCGGCCATTCTGCCTCACGTAATCGTAGTCCGGCACCATGAAACATTATTTTCGGGGTGTTACATCCCCAATTCTCAGAACCTTCTCCCAACCATGTAAGAAACATCACGGACCTTCCTGTCAGCATAACTTTTCTGTTTAGACTGCGCCGTGCGAAGCCACTCCTGTATCAATTTAACCTTGTCCAATGCATCCTGAACCAAGTCTGTACCCAAAAGCCTAGCCTCACCGGGGTCAAACCGGGGCCATCTGGATGCTCGACTGATAATTGTTGTTGTAAGCAAACTCTGCGAGTGGAAGAAACTGATCCCAAGAACACCCAAAATCAATGACACAAGCGCGTAGCATGTCCTCCAATACTTGAATAGTGTGCTCGGACTGTCCGTCCGTCTGAGGGTGAAATAATGTGCTAAACTCAACCTGAGTGCCCAACTCTCGCTGCACTGCTCTCCAAATCTGTGATGTAAGCTGCGTGCCTCTATCTGAAATGATGGAAACTGGCACACCGTGAAGGCGAACAATCTCTCGGATGTAAATCTCAGCTAACCGCTTCGAAGAATAGGTAGTACCAACTGGAATGAAGTACGCGGAGTTGGTCAGCCGATCCACAATCACCCAAATAGCATCGAACTTCCTCGAAGTCCGTGGGAGTCCAACTACAAAATCCATGGTGATCCGCTCCCACTTCCACTCTGGAATCTCTAGCCTCCGAAGCAATCCACCCGGCCTCTGATGCTCATACTTCACCTGCTGATAGTTTAGACACTGAGCTACAAACCCAACTATATCTTTCTTCATTCTCATCCACCAATAGTACTGTCTCAAATCCTGGTACATCTTCGCGGCACCCGGATGGATGGAATACTGCGAGCTGTGGGCCTTCTCAAGAATCAAATCTCGTAGCCCATCTACATTGGGCACACAAATCCAACCATGCATTCTCAATACCACATCATCCCCAATAGTCACATCTCTGGCATCACCATGCTGAACCCTATTCTTGAGGACAAGCAAATAAGGATAATCATATTGGCGCTCTATGATGCGATCAAATAAGGAAGACCGAGAAACCACACAAGTTAGGACTCGACTGGGCTCTAAAATATCCAATCTCATGAACTGGTTGTCCAAGGCATGAACATCAACTGTAAGAGGTCTCTCACCGACATGAATGAATGCAATACTACCCATACTCACCGTCTTTCTATTCAAGGCATCGGGCACCACATTGGCCTTCCCGGGATGATACATAATGGTAATATCATAGTCCTTTAGCAGCTCCAACCATCTCCGCTGCCTCAAATTGAGATCCTTCTGTTTGAACAAATGCTGGAGGCTACGATGATCAGCAAACACCTCACAAGACACACCGTAGAGATAATGCCTCCAAATCGTCAATGCGTGAACGATGGCAGCTAACTCCAAATCATGAACAAGGTAGTTCTTCTCATGGGGCTTCAACTGGCGTGAAGCATAAGTAATCACTCTACCTTCTTGCATCAAAACACACCCAATAATACCGATCCGAGAAGCATCACAATATACTGTATAAGAATCAAAAGCTGATGGTAGAACTAGAACTAGGGTCGTGGTCAAGGCAGTCTTGAGCTTCTGAAAGCTCTCCTCACACTAATCCGACCACCTGAAAGGAGCACTCTTTTGGGTCAATTTGGTCAAGGGCGATGCAATAGACGAGAAACCCTGCACGAACCGACAGTAATAACCAGCCAAACCAAGAAAGCTCCGAATCTCCGTAGCTGAGAAAGGTCTGGGCCAACTTTGAACCGCCTCTATCTTCTATGGATCTACCTGAATACCCTTGGATACCACGTGCACCAAGAACGCCACTGAACTGAGCCAAAACTCACACTTGGAGAACTTAGCATAAAGCTTCTTCTCCCTCAACCGATGCAACACGATCCGCAAATGCTGGGCATGCTCTTCCTGGCTACGAGAGTACACCAGGATATCATCAATGAATATAATAACAAACGAGTCTAGATAAGGCTAAAACACACTATTCATCAGATTCATGAACGATATTGGGGCGTTTGTCAGCACGAAAGACATCACAAGGAACTCATAATGACCATAACGGGACCTGAATGTTGGCTTTACAATATCTGAGTCCCGAATCTTTAACTGGTGATACCTAGACCTCAAATCAATCTTGGAGAACTCCCTCGCTCCCTTAAGCTGGTCGAACAAATCATCAATACGCGGCAAAGGATACTTGTTCTTGATTGTGACTTTGTTCAACTTCCTATAATCAATGCACGTCCTCATAGTACCATCCTTCTTCTTCACAAACAACACCAGTACACCCCAAGGTGACACACTATGATAACGACAAGGTCGGGAATCCAAACTAGAGTAAGAATTTGAAAAGTAAATGCGGAAG
>AWOL01S0011225.1:3158-18955 GCA_000715115.1 Nicotiana otophora | reverse complement strand
ACAATATGTAGGCGATTAGGCGTATAAGAGAATTATCACTTGTTATGCTAAGCCAAACACTTATAAAGGATTTTGAGAAAATATTTATAACTAATTGTGAAAATATAAACTAACCTAGAAAGCAAGTAAAATGATCAATGACTATAAGAATGGATACATGGGAAAATATACTCAAGTAACGATCCAATGTATTTTATGATTTTACAAATATGAGTGAGTTTATGTTAATTAGCCCAGGGTAATAATTCTTTATTAGCTTCTTCCGAAGACTAACAAGACTTCCTAATTTAATTATCCCTAAAATAATTAAGAGATTAAGCATACCCGAATATGGCAACAAGTAGTTCAATCATATCCCTATGTAGGATCTATAAAGTGAGGGTTAACGCCTCAAGTTCTTATTAATTAATCTTTCCCAACCCCAAATTATCTTTTGCAAAATTAATTCAAAGTTAATGGGCAAGTCCTAAGGTTAGCCAATCCCCTTCGAAATATTAAAGAACAAGAATAATTAAAGAAGCAATAACTCACTTCAATATAAATAAAAATCATTCAATACATAAGTACAACAAGATATTTAATCCTCACTTTAAATATGAATATTCCCATAAATATGATTCAAGTATTGAAAAAAAACCCAAGTATGTATGCATGAACCCTAGCTCCAAAACTTGTCTTCTCTAGTCAAACGACTCAAAAATAAGCCAAAGATGTGCAGAGATCAGCCAAAGATGTGTTTCCCATAAGCTAGGTCGTGCATTAAAGGGTTTGGGATAGAGAAAATGTGAAATGCCAAGTATGACCATAACTGAAGCCCGTTGGCCGCACCTACGGAAAAGTCATCGCATGTGCGTTTCCGCAAAAGCACGAAAATATTCGCATATGCGAGTCTTGTGAAGAACTACGTACTCCGCATATGCGGACATGTCACCGCAGAAGCGGCTCCGCAAATGCGATCACAATGGAAAATTTGTAATTTGCGCAGATGCGGCCCTCTACTCGCAGACGCGAGCTCGTAGAAGCGAGATGTGTTTCGTCGATGCAAAATCACTGAAGGAATTTGCAGTATTTCAACTCTCTTTTGCTTAATTCCACTTCATATGATTTCAATTTTCTTCATGACTTATTGTACCTGAATATCTAACAATGCACACCATAAATTACCATATTTTATAATTAAAGGACACAAAAACTAAAGAAAAGAGACTAAAATAATTGGTAAAATCACCACTCATCAACACTTCCAACTTAAAGCTTTTGCTTATCCTCAAGCAAATTAAAACTAAATACTCAATGATGTTCTACCATTTAAAGCTCAATTAGACTAAAATAAATGGTAAAATCACCACTCATCAACACCCCCAACTTAAAGCTTTTGCTTGTCCTCAAGCAAATTAAAACTAAATACTTATGTTTTTGGTTAGTACTAATAATTAGTCTCAAGCATGTGAATCTCAATCAAATAACTCCCTCATTTAAAACTCAATCTCAAGAATTCAATGGAGTTTCAAATTTATTAAATGACAAAAACCAAGCCTCAAGAAGTGACTCAAAAGCACTATATATGCTCAATTTACTCAATTCAGAATCTATCAATGTCACTAATCCATCGTTATCCATGTGCCTTCACAAGAAAGAAAGTCCCAAAATCACCATATTTACAATAACAACTCATGGGACAAATGCACAAAGACAATCACTCTCAACAAAGAATTTCAAGTGTTACAAAATATCATGCCATAAGCTTGACCTTATTTTAATTCGCCGCTTACTCAAAAACGTTCGGTTGGAGACCCCATAAGGACTTTTTAAGCTTGTAATTTAGGGTTAGGGAAGGGTAGGATAAGCATTTGGGATACAAGTGACTACACCCTCCTTAACACTTGAGGTATATGTTTCTACACATAATGTACATCTTCACCGTTTCCCAATTAATACCAACACCCCCAACTTAGGCTTTTAGCCTCATTCTCAATATTCAAGGAGGGACGGGTTCAAAAGTGGGAATTATTTCACAAAAGAGTAAAGGTTTGTAATGTAGTAGCCAAATAAAAGGTTAAAGGCTCAAATGGGGTTAATTAGTGATAATATTTATGCAATGGTAGGCTTCAAAGGCTAAAGAGGCCTTTTGAAAGATCACAAAGAGGTCATCCCTCTAACCAAACATAATTAACATTAGCATTGAAAGACCAACCAGGCAAGTTCTAGATGATAAAAGTAAACACAAGAATTATTTTTAATGAAAACTAACACATATGGAACATGAACTAATCAAGACGGATCAATTTTACTTCTTAGTAAGAGCAATTAGAGCAATATCATGCCAACTAGTGGGCATAGAGTCACAAAATGAGCCAAAACATTATCACAAAAATTATTCTATCCCATGCAACTTACTTTTTTAATTTACAACCAAAATTCAAAGGGGCATTATTAATTCACACTTCACATACAAAAGACTAATGTTATTAGTGCCAAACAATCCAAAAGTCTCCACATACAAAAACAAGACTAATCCTCTTAAAAGAGTTATCACACCATCCATCATAGGGAAAGGTCGCCCGGTTCAATACAAAAATATTCCTTGGGAAAGAACCGCAGCATAAACAAAACCCAAGGAAATATATTGAAAAATATATTACTACTTAAAGAGATAAAAATAAAATAATTAAAAACTACTAAATAAAATAAAATAATAAAAGGAATAAAAATAAAATAGCTAAAAACTACTAAAACAAATAAAATAACAAAAGCAACTAATACAAAAGGAATAAAAATAGCATAAACTAAAAGCTACTAAAGAAAATAAATAAATAAATAAAGTAGAATAACAAAAGCGACTAATCCGCAAATATATCACCCATTCACAAACTACGCTCGGCAAGAGCACATGATCAAAAATAGTAAAACAAGCCCGGCAAGGACACATAATATCCATACCAAGGCATAAGCCTGGCAAGTGCACAAGTCAAGCATAAATGTACAAATAAAGTATACTCTCTAAAGCCACCCCTAACTAAAAACATTGTAGTGTCCTCACTGCATAGTATCAAAATAAAATAAAAGTAGTTTGAGGGTCTCCTTGAGTTCTGCATCAGACTAGCAGACTGCGGGAAAAAGCTCATCACTACCATATAGAGCTCTCAGCCTCATCATCATTGGTATCATCAGTATCAGCATCAGCGGCATTCGACGAGAATGAATACTGTTCGGCTTCCCCCATTTGAAGATGGCCTTGATGCCTCTCCGCATATTTACCATGAACTTGCCCTTCTTCTTATTTCTCTCTTTCTCCTTCAGGAAGTCTGCTAGAAGATTTACATGTGCCTTAGCCATATTGCCATAGGCTGTCTCGAGCCTGCTAACAGAGGCTACCAACTTCTCCTGAGACTCTACCTGCTTCTTCTGGGCCTCCAAGTAGGTCTTCATTTCTTCCCTAGTATAATACTTATGCATAGGCTGGGAGTGTAAGGGGCCACTAGGGAACTGTGATACTAAGTTTCGAATGGCGGCAAGCTAGGAATTTAGCATCCCAAATAGTCCTTCGGTCTATGTAGCTTGTGAGGAGGACCCTTCACCTACATCAATCTCCATCTTCCTCTTCTTGCTCTTTAGCACACTGCCTTCTCCTGTCACTCTCAATGGGTGAAAGGGTTTGTCCGCCGGTATCAAATGATCTCCAACCCATTCCTCAACCTGCGCATGCCGGCACAACTCTGTAATCAATGATGGAATATCAATGTCGAGCCACCTTGAAGCACATACTCCTTCAGCTCCTGAACGATGTAGTAACCAACATTCACTAGAAGCCATCAAGGATGCAAGCAATTATTAAGGCCCTAGTATATGTGACATCAGACACGTTCCCACAAGGAGACACTTTGCTCACAATGACATACAACCTCATTTTTGCTTTAGCTGTGAAATCACCACATTTGATGCCCTTTTTCTTTTTAGCCCAAGTCACTCTTTGCCATGTATGACAAAGCTTTGAGACTAGCCAATCACCATTGTCGAATGTATCTCTTTCTCGCATTGGCTCGAGCGGATTATTTTGAAGCCCATAAACATCATTTATTTCTTCAAGTCCAAATTTCACAATCTTTCCCCTTATTGTAAGTTCATGGTTTTGCAAATGTGTACACTTTAAGTTTGCATAAAATCCGCGCATCCATTCCTCATTAGCGTTGCATGGAGTGGGTTTGAAGTAGGTCCACCCGCTTGAAACTAGCCGGCCATGGAAATCCGGAAGGAGCTCGGCCACTTTGCCATCGACAATTCCTTTCTCAAGTTTAAGTTTGTTTGTGAGGAGATCATCATAATACCGGTTTTGCCAATCGGAAGACATGAATCTGTTGGTATCATAGTTCAAATCCTCAACCCCTTCTTCAATTTCGTGATCAAGCACCACATTGTCATTCATGTTCGGGTCAATTTTAAGCTTAAAGTACCTAAAACAAATCAAAACAAACTTAGTCGGGCGTTAGAGTTATGTTAAGCAATTAGGAGCACATAAACTAGGCCAAAGAACCCAGCCAAACGAGCTCCGTAAGCTCCACTTGCAAAGCTGCTAGAACTGCAAAATTCTGCCAGTCATCGCACCTGCGGAATACTCATCGCAGGTGCGGCTACGCTTCTGCGAACTTTCACTTATGTGTCACACCTCCTTTTTTTGAGGGATATAAAGTTATTCCAATTAAAGTGACATTATTCGAAATGAGATTATTTATTTAATTAAAGTCACCACTTGGGATAATTATTATGGTGTCCCAAGTCACTGGTTTATTTTAAAATTTTAAATCGAGAAAATTGACTCTGTGTTATGGTCCGGGAAACATAAAAGACCGGGTGAAGAAATATGTTAACCCGGGAGAAGGTGTGAGACACTCCCGAGTTCCATGGTTTTAGCACGATCGCTCAACAATTAATAATTGGCCTAATTATCTGATTTATTACACGTTTAAAATCCATTGCATTTTGTCTTTTACCGCTTTTTAACTAAATATTTAAACCGCTTTTTGTATTTATGGAGTTATTTTTGAACAAGTTACGATGTCGTACATTTGTCATCCTGGTACACATTGCAAACTGTGCCACGTGAAACGCACCCGCGATTTACAATACGTTTATTTATTTATTAAATTATTTGAAGTTATGGTCAAGTCGCGTGAAATGCGCAGTCGAATTGGGGTTTACATATCATGACTATGCCATGGGAACCGTACCTATAGTCATAATGATTTTTAATAAACGCGCCTAAAGCAACTAGCGCATTTAAATTATTTTCCTAAACTAATTTGAGATTAGTGTGAGGCCATGGGAAGTATGGAATGTTCTTTGTGGTGAGAAATGTAAGACCAGCTATTGGATTCATTAGAAGATTCAATTGCCTTACTAAACTAGAAGAAATCAAATGAATTCATTCATAAGAAGTGGGCTAATTACAATTATTTGAAGAGACTAAGTCAGTTTACGGAAAAAACGGACTAACCACATTTGCTAACTTGGAAATAAAGATGATTGTATTCTAGAAGTTCAAATTGCGTTTTAGCTATGTTGGTCGGGTATGAGCAGTCGTGGGCTAAGTATGAAGTAAAATAACATAGGGATAAATGATGCTCTAATGGTCTTTCACGTGAAGCCCAGTCGTATGAGACTTTTCCAGCTGCTGACTTCCTTTTGAAGTTTGGGCCTCAAGCAAAGGCCCAAATAAAACAAAAATGCCATGAGCTTACCTACGGGAGTTTTGCTGCACCTAACCCATTACACACTGATTCATAAACATATGGTTGGCCCAAAAATGAAAGCAGGCACAATTAATGAACTAATTTAGTTGAACCGTGATTAATCACTTTCAATAAACCGAAGTGATGCTAGATTTAAATACAATTGACAACTAATTTATACATCTGATAACCTGAAATAGGATACATATACATTAGAATGATATTTTAAGCCCGCAGGTCTCGATAGACAGGTCGAGAGTCCTCCAAGTAGGCAATCAGCTCAGCGGAAGCGTGGTGGGCCCATAACCCACAGGTCCCAGGATCGAAACCTGACTCTGATACCACTTTTGTCACGCCTCGAACCTGGGGGACGAGACCGGCACCCGGTGCCTTACTCAACCGAGTACCAACGTACCGTATCTTTCATATCGTACTATCATTCGCAATTGGGCCAAACGGGCCATCATGGGCTAAACATATTCAAATAAACTGATGGTTCTCTATAATCACTAACAAACCACCACATCTTGTGATCCTTTTGGCTTGTTAGAGCTTTGTGACAAAATAGCTACAAAGCTATCCTCACTCGCTAAGTTTGACCATTATGCTAAGCAAATTGAAAGAAAATATGAAACCAGATTCTTGTGTCAATTTACAATTAAGTATACATATTGAAACTTACACACATTTCAGAAAAATAGAACAACATTCAAACAGATACCAGGTCGCTTGTGGACATTCAACAAACCAATCACTTGATCTTAGCAGTCCAACAATTGCACGAATTAAACAAGGAGAAGAACTACAACAGATTTAGACTTTAGACATGTTGAATCTACGAAAACATTACAAGAGCATAGCATAAACAACCCAACTTCATTTATGATTTGAGTAGAAGATAACAAAAGTGGATAAATGCACCTACTAGCAGAGAAACACCAATAGAGAAACAAAGAGAAATCTGAACTTCAAAGCTACAGCTCAACCCCAGCAGAATGAATATAGCAGCAAAAACAGTGAATTCTTTAACTCAAACAACTATGGAAATCCAAGAGATATGCAGCAACAGAGTAGGAATTAGAAACAACTTTGAATCTTCTTCAAATTTGTTTTTTGGTTTTTCTGTATCTAAATTGAAATTCTGAGTGTTTTCTTTTAGAGAAATCAGTGAGGATGAGGGAATATGCGTGGGAATTATGCATAGAATTATCATATTTTTCTGAAGAATATAGAGATAAAAGATGCCTAAAATAAGTGTGTGAGTGAGTCTTTTATGCAGAAAAATAAGGGAATGTGTGAGAGAATCTGTCAACTGAGAAATAGGAAAGAAGCATATGTTTTTAACAGATTTTTAGACAGATGTCCATTAAGATTATTCCTTCCTCTTTTAACAGCCCTTTTAACTTCTGAATTTACCCCCTTTTACCCCAAATTTGACCTAATTTCCCTTGTCTTATTGTATTTTAATCCCTTTATAGAAGCTTCCTACATAGCTACCTATGATTCCCTATTTTGCTTTCCCAATTACCCCCTTAAATGTCTATTTTTTTACTCTTTCTCCTTAACTTCTTTTAATTCTATCAGCACCATTAATCAAATCTCATCACCAAGTCAAGTCATTTGATTTATCACTTTAGTAGAGGAGTAATAATTCAAACATAGAGTAAATAGAATTCACAAACTAAATAGGATTAAACTCCTAAACATTTTCGATGATATTTAATCACATGAGAAAACTTTCAGGAATTCAGAATTAATTCAAACAATGCCTTAATTAATCCTAAACATAGACGACCAGAACAATTCATCAATAAGGACCTAAAACAAATGAGAACAAACCAACTAGGGAGTGGAGACCCTATGTTGGAAAAGAAGACTAGGGAGTGGAGACCCTATATCTAAAATAACATCAACTAGGGAGTAGGGATCCTATGTTGAAAAACGCAGCTAGGGATTGGTGTACCATATACTACCATGATTTTGAACTCTCTTTCTTTTTTTTTCTTTTAATTAAGAGAATGAGTAAAATGCGGGAAAACATTTCGAGAAGACTTCCATTTTGGAGTTGTTGCTGCTGCAGAGCTTATTCTAGCCCCCGCACAATTTCTTTTTGTTGCACATGCTTCTTGAAAGGTTATTTTTGGATCGCACTTGTTTCTTATTTTTCAAACAAAGAACAATGATTAGCTTGAAACGGTGGTTGGTTTTGTGGCCTTGAGTATTTCAGCCGCATGATCTTGACAGTTGGTCACCTACAACTGGTTGTTTCTTGAATACCGATTGCCTTTCTGACCCCGGAGAACCTTTGGCTTTTCCAAAACATTACCATGATGGTTGATCGCGTGAGACATAACCTTTTTCAACTCTATTATGCCTTTGTAAGCATTTGACTTCTTTCTTCCAATTTTTAACTTCAGAGTATTGGGGAACCTTTGGCTTTTCAAACTTCGCAAGATGGTTAGTCGTGTGGGACCTAACCCTTTCAACTTCATTTTGCCCTTGTAAGCACTTCGATTTGGATTTCTTTCTCCCTAGAGTTTTCGATCTAGAAGCATCGGCCACCATGACCAGTCGGGGTCGACTTGATGCCCCTGCCGAGGCTAGGTGCCTTTTTTGCATATTAGCTTGTATCAAATGAGAGCCCTGTAAATCAATCTTGCCATCCCTTCTTTGCCTTACTTTTTGGAACAAGGTTAGACCGAAAGGGATTCAAATAAATACAAACAATTGAATGGAGAATGAGTTTAAACAAGAGGTATCCCTTTTATGGAAAGGAAAAAAAGACTTATCTGGAGTACATGCAGACTTCAATGAACATGAAATGCCATTTGGACTGGATGCCTAATTTGTGTAAACTGTCCGGCTCTTAGAGATTCATCACAACTTTTGCCTTGAAACCGAGAAACCTTGCCCAGGACTGTGTCGGTGCCAATAGCTGTGAGGATACTCCTTTTCGATCAGTGGCGCCCTTTGGGGGTTTTCACCAACTGACCTCTCTCATTTCTCTTCTCATCATCGCCTTATAGTGCTCTTTGCGAGTTTTTACTAACAAGACTCTCTCATTTTAATTTTTCTACTTACCATCGTCTTACTGTGCCCGTGAGGGTTTTCACCAACAAGACTCTCTCATTTTATTTCTCTCATTTGGTTGTATCATATCCAAGTGACTGTATCCTCTAATTCTTGAACATTCTCGTTGATTTAGCGGAAGGACTTGAAAAGGATTTGGGTAAAAAGGATTTGGATTGAATTACAACTTTAGAACCTTCCAGGCGAAACCATCGCCGAACCATTGTAACATTTGCCCAATTTTAACGTTTTGGGGGAATGTGAATTTTTATTTTTTGTGTCACTGAACCCTAGAGAGAGGCTGCCTACGTATGTTTTCGGAATCAAGTCGAACGTAGTTCAATTAACATGAACTTGTTTGGATTTTTGTTCTGTTTTCTTTTTCATCCTCTTTCTTTTTTTTTATTCCTTTTTTTCATTTTTCTCTCTCTTTGTTTTTTCGATAACACCTTGAGGTTCCAAAGAGGGTAATCAAAGAAAGGGAACTGGCTCAAACAGTTTACAAAGGGTTAATAGTGTTTGGATAGCAAGAAAGAAAGCCTTCGTCATACCAATCGAAGCATACTAAAGCTTCTGAAAAAGTGTCAAACATAATACCTTTTGACCGCGTCTGCATTGACAGTTGTCTCAGGGACATTTCATTCGATGTCTCCCAAGTACAGCGCTCCCTTCGGCAATACTCTTCCTCTTCTTATAATGTACGGACCTTTCCAATTTGGAGCAAATTTTCATTTGGCTTCTTCATGATGTGGGAGAATACGTCTCAGAACGAGTTGCCCCACATCACATTTTCTGGACCTCACTTTTTTGTTATAGGCACGGGCCATTGTTTGTTGGTACAACTGCCCGTGGCAAACTGCGGCCATCCGCTTTTCATCAATCATAGTCAATTGTTCCAACCGGGTTTTGACCCATTCATCATCCTCGATCTTGTCTTCAACAATGATCTAAAGATAGGGAATCTCAACTTCTACAGGTATTATGGCTTCAGCACCATAAACCAATAAGTAGGGGGTGGCCCCATTTGATGTATGCACAGTTGTGCAATATCCCAATAGTGCAAAAGGAAACTTTTTATGCCATTGTCTAGAACTCTTAACCATTTTCCTAAGGATCTTTTTAATGTTCTTGTTTGCGGCTTCAACGGCGCCAGCAGCTTTGGGCCGATAAGGGGTAGAGTTACGATGCGTAATTTTAAATTATTCGCATACCTCCCTTATCAAGTGACTATTCATATTTGCAGCATTGTCCGTAAGGATAGTTTTAGGAATACCAAAATTACAAAAAATGTTGGAATGCACAAAGACCACCACTGCTTTCTTGGTGATGGCTTTGAAAGTGACTGCTTCGACCCACTTTATGAAATAATCAATGGAAACCAAGATGAATCTGTGTCCATTTGAAGCTTTCGGCTCGATAGGCCCAATAACATCCATGCCCCAGGCAACGAATGGCCAAGGCGCTGACATAGGATATAACTCTGAAGGCGGTGCATGAATCAGGTCACCGTGTATCTGACACTGATGACATTTCCGGACAAAACTGAAACAATTGTTTTCCATGGTAATCCGATAATAACCTGCCCGAAGAATTTTCTTTTCAAGGACATACCTATTCATTTTAGGCCCGCATATTCCCGAATGCACTTCGTTCATGATCCTTTCAACTTCTCGAGAGTCTACGCACCTGTCACGCCCCAAAACCGAGGAGCGCAACCGGCGCTCAACCATGTGAACCCGGCCGAGCAAGCCTATTTAGATTTCCTTCTATCCAAACTTATTCATGAATAGTGAGAATATATATGCTTTTGTTAACCATCAGTTACTTTATTTTAAAGTCTCAATTCCAAACACATTTTTCATAATCTGAAGTGGAAATAGTAATTCAAGCACAACACACGAGTTTGAATTCGCCAGCACCATTATACAACCCACACTATGTCTACGGAGCCTCTATAGATAAAGATGAGTACAATGATAATGCCGGCAACAAGCTCCGGCTATACCTCAAACAGAATACACAAAGAACAAAACATGCATGACCCCGGGATGAAGTGGGGCTCACCAAGTCAGATGGGAAGAAGGTGTACTGCTATCACTGATCAATATCTCCTGCTGTTGAACCACTTGCATGCATTTAAAGATGCAGCGCCCCCGAAAAAAGGGACGTTAGTACCGTCGAATAGTATTAGTATAAAAACCAAACACCAATTTAAGAATTCACAAATATAAGATGAATATGATGAACCAGTGCATCAATAGAATAATATAGATAACCGTTTAAACCAGAGCAAGCTTATTAAGAGCTATCAATAACATTTATTGGATTTAAGATGAGATCCTCTGTCACCATCTTCACACAAAGCGGTCCTATCACCTCACCCAATGTATGGAGGTGGAGGTGTACATACAATACCACAACTCTAATCAAGCGGTCCTGCCGCCTCACCCCAATGTATGCGGGTGGATGTATAACCACAGTACCAAGAACCTACATAAAGCGGCTATGCCCTCACCTCAATGTATGCAGGTGGAAATGCATCAACGATACCAATACCAACACAAAGCGGCTATGCTGCCTCACCCCAATATATGCGGGTGGTGGTGCCACAACAATACCAAAACTATACACAAAGCGGCCGTACCACCTCACCCCAATGTAAGCGGGTGGAGGTGCAGTCCCACAATACCATAATCCCTACACAAAGTGGTCATGCCACCTCACCCCAATATATCTGCGGGTGGAGGTGTATCACAGTCAGAATCTCTATACAATAATTCCCACACAAAGCGGTAATGCCGCCTCACCCCAATGTATGCGGGTGGAGGTGTATCAAAATCATAATCTCTACACAACTTGGCATAATAACTGTCACATAAATCACAACTAGAAATTATAACATATGGATACATAATCCATAGTGTGGGACACATTCTCCATTTATAATACAATATGATAAGAGCATTTGAAACATGAATTGAACATATATCTTCATCACAAATCTTATCGGAATACTTCATTTATAATCAACATCTTGAAACTTACAAGGATATTGGGAATTCCAATTCTTAAAGAAGAGTTTAACCAACATACCTCAATTGAGCTTCCTTAAACTCTAAAATGTTCCAGAATTCATAGCAACTCAATCTATTTTCGAAATATAATAAATTGAATCAAAATTAGTAAGATGATCATGGTTCTAGCTCATTTGAGCATTTTATCAAATACTAGGTGTGCACAAGGTTTCAAGGTCCTTTTATGGAGGATTTCATCATCCCACAACCCAATCTTTACCATGCTTAGTTCAACAATCTTCCTACACCCCTTGATATCACATGCATGTAAGATATTCAACTCTCATGCCCAAAAATTATCTTGCTAATTACCCATTTTCAGATGATTTCGAAATTAGGGTTTAGGGTGTAGAATCTTACCTCTAGGATGAAGACCTAGTGAGCTTGCCTTCTGAATCTTCCAAAACATGAGCAAGAGTTGAAGAACAATTATTGAAGAACACCTTCTTACTCTAGGGCACTCTCTCTCACTCTAAAATGTCAGATTATATCTCACAAATGGCCCAAAACGTGTATTTAATGAAGTAGGGTCGGGTTTTTAAAACCCAAAAATGTAGCTCCGGAACAGGTTCTGCGGTCGCATATGCGACCGCATAATGGTTATGCGGACCGCATATCAGTCGCATAATTGGTGTCCAAAATGACCAAAAATCTGCCTGAGTCTGCGGTCACTATGCAGTCCACATAACTGTTCTGCAGTCGCATAGTACACCGCATAAACGTTATGCGGTCGCATAGTTGACCGCATATTAGCTTCTAACTGACCGAATTAACTGGCTCACTCTGCGGCCATTATGCTGTCCATAGGGTGATTCTGCGGTCGCATAGTGGACCGCAAAAATGCACATTTCCGCCAAAGAATATTCCTTTACTTTCCAGTGCATTGTAAAACCAATTTGGCACCACGAAATATTATTTTCTTTTGCAAAATTATACAATTCCTTACATTATCCCCCACTTAGGATCATTCGTCCTCGAATGAGGGTCAAAATCTATTATTAGCATTTTATGCAACTCAGTTTTTCATACCACACACCAGCAGCCCCAAATTTGACTAACTCCCTAAATTTCCAAAAATTTCGCCAGAGTTTCATTTGTAAATAGGCCTATCCACCTCTCAGAGATCCCTAGAAACACATCCTAACAACATATACATATTCCAACGACATAACATAATACAAAATAACACCAACTGTGGCCTCATCAGCAATATATTTCCAGAAAGGAACACCCTTAACGCCAATTGTTCAAATGATACAAAATTCATAAAAAGTAAGTCTTATATTTTTTTTATTTTTTTTCCTAGATCACAACTTTATAAATACATGGTCATTCAAACAAATAAGGATACTTTTCTTCATTTGTTCCTCAGCCTCCCAAGTAGCCTCTTCAACCTGTTTGTTTCGCCACAATACTTTCTCGGAGACAATTTCTTTATTTATCCATTTCTGGACTTGCCGATCAATAATAGAAACCATAATCTCTTCGTAAGTCAATTTCTCATTTACCTCAATAGTCTTAACCGGAACAATGAGTATCGGATGTCCGACTACTTTCTTCAACATAGACACATGAAATACCGGGTGTACTAATGACATCTCAAGTGGTAGTTCAAGCTTGTATGCCACCTCACCGATCCTCTAAATGATTTTGTACGGCCCGACATACCTCGGACTCAATTTTCCTTTCTTACCAAATCGCATTACACCCTTCATGGGGGAAACGTTCAAGAATACTCAATCATGTACTTGGAACTCCAAATCTCTACGACGAACATCTGAATAGGATTTCTGATGACTCTACGTAGTCTTCAACCGCTCCTTAATGATTTTAACTTTTTCCATAGCCTGATGCACAAGGTCTGGCCCTATCAAATCTGCTTCCCCATCTCCTACCAAATAAAGCCTCAAATGGTGCCATTTGAATGCTAGCATGATAGCTATTGTTATACGCAAATTCTATGAGTGGTAAATGATCATCCCAACTACCTTTGTAGTCTATAACACAAGTGTGGAACATATCCTCAAGCGTCTGAATAGTCCGCTCTGCCTGCCCGTCAGTCTGCGGGTGAAAGGCTGTACTAAGATTCACCTAAGTACCCAAACCTTACTGAAATGTCTTCCAAAATTTAGCAGTGAATTGTGCCCCCCGATTAGAAATGATTGAAACTGGGGTGCCATGCAACCTGACTATTATTTTGATATACAACTGAGCATATACTGCTCCACTGTGTAGGTAGACTTAACCGGCAAAAAGTGTGCGGATTTCGTGAGTCGATCCACAATCACACAAATTGAGTCATACTTGCACGGAGTGCGTGGTAATCCTACCACAAAGTCCATATTAATCATTTTCCACTTTCACATTGGAATTTCTATGTTTTGTGCCAACCCACCGGGCCTTTGGTGTTCGGCCTTCACTTGCTGACAATTTGGAAATCTTGCCACAAAATCTGCCACATTCCTGTTCATATCATTTCACCAATAGACTTCCTTAAGATCATGATACATTTTTGTAGAACCCGGGTGCACGGAATACCCAGAAGTGTGAGCTTCAGTCATAATTCTTTCCCGGAGACCATCCACATCTGGAACACAGAGTCGCCCTTGGTACCTTAGTGTACCATCATCCACCCCAAGAGAAAAGGCCACGGTCTTATGTTTTGAATCCCCTTTTTCAACTGCACCAACAATGGATCATTGTATTGCTTCTCTTTGACTTCCACAACAAGTGATGATTCAGCCCTATTTTGCATAATTACCCCTCCTTCACTAGAGTTCGCAAGACAAACTCCCAAACTAGCCAATCGGTGAACTTCCTTGACTAATGGCCTCTGCTATGCCTCCATGTGAGCCAAACTACCAATAGATTTTCGGCTAAGAGCATCATCCACAACATTGGCCTTTCCCGGATGATATTGCATATCAATGTCGTACTCCTTTAGTAACTCAAGCCATCTTCTCTGCCTCAGGTTCAATTCCTTCTGCTTGAAAATATATTGAAGGCTCTTACGGTTCGTGAATATATCAACATGGATCCCATATAAATAATGATGCCAAATTTTCAATGCAAATACCACTGCCGCAAGTTCTAAATCATGTGTTGGATATTTCTTTTCATGATTCTTTAGTTGCCTAGAAGCATAAGCTATCACATTCCCATGTTGCATTAATACACACCCAAGCCCTATTCTTGAATCATCACAATATACCACAAATCCATCTATACCCTCTGGTAGAGTCAACACCGGCGCCGTAGTCAATCTTGCTTTCAATTCCTGGAAACTCTTTTCACAAGCATCTGACTATTGGAATTTAATTGCCTTCTGCGTCAATTTACTCAATGGAGAGGCAAGAGTAGAAAACCCCTCTATAAACTTTCTGTAATATCCAGCTAAGCCTAAGAAACTGCGAATCTGTGTTGGAGTTGTAGGCCTCGGCCAATTCTTCACAGCTGCAATTTTCTGAGGATCAACCTTAATCCCCTCACTAGAGACAACATGACCCAAGAATGTGACAGAATCGAGCCAAAATTCGCATTTCGAAAATTTTGCATACAACTGGTGTTGATACAGAGTCTGCAACACTGCCATGAGGTGACCGGCATGGTCCTCTCGATTGCGTGAATTTACAAGAATATCGTCAATAAACACTATCACAAAAGAATCGAGGAATGGCTTGAAAATGCAATTCATAAGATCCATGAAGGCTGCTGGGGCATTTGTTAGCCCAAAAGACGTCACCAGAAATTCAAAATGCCCATACTGGGTTCTAAAAGCTATTTTCAGAATATCCCGCTCCCTCATCTTCAATTGGTGATACCCGGATCTTAAATCAATCTTGGAGAAGTACCTGGCACCTTGCAATTGATCAAAGAAATCATCTATCCTTGGAAGTGGGTACTTATTCTTGATTGTGACCTTATTAAG
>AWOL01S0011224.1:0-16733 GCA_000715115.1 Nicotiana otophora | reverse complement strand
ACAAAACGAAAGTAAAACTTGGCAACTAACAATAGTGGATAACTGAATAACTAGTAACAATGCTGCCCAGCATCTACAATAATCAATACTCTATAAATACACAGTCTTCCCAAAACCCGGAACATCATAAGTCACAAGCTACTGAAGGAAAACTAGTATCTCTATACATCAGAGTCTAATAAAAGAAGTACAGAAGGTAATTGACATAGGGGAGAATAGAAGGGGACTCCGAGGTCTGCGGACGTGATAGATGTACCTTGAAGTCTCCGTACAGCAGCAAGGTAATATATAGGGAGAACTCCCGAGGTACCGCCTCGTAGTCTCAAAAGTAAATATGCAGGGAGAACTCTCGAGGAACCGCATCGTAGTCTCAAAAGTAAAGGTGCATGGAGAACTCCCGAGGAACCGCCTCATTGTTTTAAAAGTAAATGTACAGGGAGAACTCTCGAGGAACCGCCTCGTAGTCTCAAAAGTAAACACACACCTCAAACCGATAAATACAACAGTTAACAGCAAGATTTCTACAGTTATACTGATAAAAAACAAGGAAAAGCAGGAAATCAACTAGGCATGCTTCACAGAGTTCAAATAAGCAGTTAAATCGCGTAGATATGCGATATTAGACTAAACAAGATAATTACACATATTGGAATAGCTCAATTAAGAATGAAAACAAACTAATACTCATTTAAACGGTATAACACAAATTAAAGGAAAAACAGGTTCCTACTCGGTAAAATAAATCGGGTTTTACAACAAATAGCATGTGTCAGTACTCGTCACCTCACGTACACAGTGCTCACATATCACAACAGTACCAAATCCTAAGGGGATTTCCCCCACACAAGGTTAGGCAAGCCATTTACCTCGAACCAAGCTCAATCAATCACTAAGAATGCCCTTTCCTCGATTATCCGACTCCGAATGGCCCAAATCTAACCAAAAACAATTTCATACCATAAATACAACTATATTAGACTAATGTAATTAATGAAATCAAGGCTTTAACCAGAATTTCAAAAATCACCCAAAAAAGCCTCCCCGAGCCCACGTCTCGGAATCGGGTAAAAGTCACAAAATATGAACACACATTCACTTACGAGTTCATTCGTACCAAAATTATTCAAATCCGATATCAAAATCTCAATCAAAACCCAAAACCTTAGTTGAAGACCTTCTTCCCATTTCCCCCAAAGTTTCCGCCCAAATCCGAAATTAAAAGATGAAATTAGTTATAGATTAGTGTAATATAACCATAAATGGGTTAAGAATCGTTACCCAAAAGTTTCCTTTGAAAATCTCCCAAATTATCGCCCAAATCCGAGCTCTCAAAGTCCCAAAATTGAAATAAATGGGATAAAACCCTCAAACATGGCCTTTTCTACACAACGATCTCGCATCTGCGGGCTTATAATCGCACTTGCGATGCCGCACTTATGGAAATTCCATCGCAGGTGCGGACTTAAATTAAGTCCCCTGGGTCCGCATCTGCAAGAGAAGCACCGCACCTACGGATGCGCTCCTGCGACCAAGGAACCACACCTGCGACCCTCACCGCTCCTGCGCACAGACCAACCGCAGAAGTGAGGCCGCTTCTGCGCAATTACCTCCACACCTGCGAACCCAATTTGTGCTGCCAAATCCCGCATCTGCGCTCCTTCATCCGCACGTGCGAGTCCGCACCTGCGGTCTCCCCTCCGCAGGTGCGAAAACACCAGAAACAAGAAAATCTTCAGCAACTAACCGAAGTCCAAATTCAATCCGTTAAGCATCCGAAACACACCCGAGGCCCCCGGGACCTCAACCAAACATACCAACCAGTTCTAAAATACCATACGAACTTAGTCGAGCCCTCGAATCATATCAAACAACGCTAAAAACACGAATCACCCTCCGATTCGAACTTAATGAACTTGAAACTTCAAACTTCTAAAACCGATGCCGAAACCTATCAAATCATGTCTGATTGACCTCAAATTTTGAAATCAAGTCATAATTGACATTACAGACTCACTTTAACCTCTGGAATCGGAATCTGGCCCCGATATCAAAAAGTCCACTACCGGTCAAAATCTCCAAAAATTTAACTTTCGCCAATTTAGGCCTAAATCAGCTACAGACCTCCAAAACACAAACCGGACATGCCCCTAAGTTCAAAATCATCCAACGGAGCTAACAGAACCGACAGAACTCCATTTCGGAGTCATCTTCATGCAGTTCTGACTACGGTCAAAATCGTAAGGCTTAAACTTCCGTTTAGGGACTAAGTGTGCAAAAATACTCTGAAACCAACAACAAAACCTCTCGGCAACTCACATAAGCAGAAATAGATATGGGGGAAGCAGTTAATAGGGAATCGAGGCTATTACTCTCAAAACGATAGGCCAGGTCGTTAAAAGATCACACCCCAAAAATATTCCCTCTTTCTTTAAGCACCACCTTAATTTACATCCCACTAGCAAAAACAAAATAACAATTTATTCATTTAAATTTTTTTATTTTTTATTGTTTTCAACTATTCTTTTTTTCTATTTTCAATTTCGCTAGTGGCGTATTATTTTACAAAATAAGTGCACATTTCTCCCTTTCATTGGTTCCACTCGAAAGCCACCCAAATCCCCTCCTTACTTCTTTTAGCACTCATTTCACAATTAAAGTGCCTTCAGAGGTATAAGGATCAAAAGTTTCAATTAAGAACAAAAGGGTATAGGCTAGTAATGTGGGTGCCAAATAAAAGTCTATAGGCTCAAAAGGTTTAACTAGGGATAGATGTTATTTGTGATAATCAATTAAGCTCAAAAAGATCAAAGAAAGCCTAAAATTATTTTTCAAATCGCGCATCACCTAAAATTTTGCTTCAACTGACATACCGGGCAAGTTCTAGACTCAATTACAATACATGGACTACACAAAAATCTCACAATACATGGCACATGACTCATTAAGGACGGTCCCATTCAGACTCTCAAACAATGAAAGTATTCACAAAGCCACAAGATATTAAGCATTAAGCACAAAGTGAACACTAATCAAGTAAAAGAGGCATAGGCGTCACAAGACATGATATCCAATATATAAAGGCGCCATGCTCAATTTCAAACACATAGGGAAGATACTGCACATGCCAAAACCTAAATATGCTACTATCAAATAAGTCAAAGGCGCCTAGGTTCATCATTCTTCCTTCATTTATTCCCTAAATATTAATCTACTCTAAAAATTAAAAAAAAAATACTACCCGGTTCAAACTACATCCCATGAAAAAGAACCGAGGTACAAAAAACAACCACGGGGGATTATTACTACCTAAAGAAAAATAAAAGACATGTTTTTGGGTTTTTCTATTTTTTTCAAAAAACAAATTGTTAGACTTTAGTCCCTCAAGAAAATCGCATAAGAGATCCATCGTCGGGAAAAGTCTAAATTTTTCTAATATTTCTTTTCGATTTTCTATTTTTTTCATATTTAAAAAAAAATTAATCTACTAAAACTACTACTATAATACTACTACTACACTACTACTACTACTACTACTACAAAAAAGCTAAAATAATAAAAAGCTAATTATCTAAAGAAATTATCCCACCCTACACTTAAAAGAGTGCAGTGTACTTAATGCACATCATGAATGAAATCAAGAGGGTAAGAGAAACTCCCTGGAAGGCCAAAGGCCGAAGCAATAGCAGCGCACGAGGTACTCAGACTTCTCCCAAGGATAGGCCTTTGCATGGGCACCCCACACTTAGTCCCAACCTTCTAGCTCTCTTTTGCATACTTCCTATAGCTTTGTTTCCTCTTCTCATAATCCTACAAAAGAAAAAAAAAACTACAAAAATAATATAAAAAAACAAAAATAAAAGAAAGCAATAAAACTGGGTTGTCTCCCAACAAGCGCCTAATTTAAAGTCGCGGCACGACTTGAACCACTTTTTGCCTCCACCTTGAACTTATGAATTGTACCCCTAACAGGGCAACCAGTTTGTGGCGATGCTCCTTTGGTGGGGCTACAAAAATAACCAGACCAAGTAATAAATTTTTCACTCTACACGTTTCGGCCTTTAGATGAGGAGTGTAATGTTTTCTCTCTGGCACGACAAATCCAAGAATGTAAGAACCTTGTTCCTCTTTTGTTGACTCCTCCAAAGGCTCGGATGACTCGATTTTCATGCCATCATCCAAACATAATGTCGAAAAATGTTTAGAATGAGGACCAACACGCCCCAACTCTGGAATTGTATTACTATGTACATCCTCATATTTACATGCACTAGAGTCATCAAATATAACATTATCTACTCCCTCATATGACTCTAGAACACTCTTCTCAACATTGGCATCCTCAAGAAAAATATGATGTAATGCTTGGTATTCTGGTTATAGCTCATCAATTTGGTCTAGAAGGTTTTTTTCAGCTTCACACAACTCATCATTAAATTGTTGGGCATTGAACGCATCAACCTTTGCACTCAAATCTACATCCAAGTTATGCAAAGCCAAGCCAAACTTGTCAATTTCTTATGCAAGATCAACTCTCTTCTTCGACTAATCATTCATCAACTTTGTTAGAAGATAACGTCATTTTGCATATTTCCGTAATTGTGAATATCCATCCCAATACCAACCCTTACTCCCATATTCAAATTCAGACCTCCTAGAGTCCAGGTCATGACAAGCCCAAAAAGACGGGCCATAAAAGTCTTCTATCAACCAAGCGTCTTCATCAAGTACCTTACCTCTGGATATTTCATCCGCATATGTCATGCTGAGAGAATTATGAACACACTAAGAGAAAAATCAAATTATTATAAAAATAAAAATATTTACAAAAAGAAGAAAAAAACAAAACCTGTAAAGATAAAAGAAAAAGTCTAATCTAGAAAAATATCTAATTCTAAGTCCCCGGCAACGACGCCAAAAACTTATTGCGGCCAAATGCACATGCAAGTATATGCGGTCGTCAAGTAATAAAGTGATAAAATAGAGTGTCGAACCCACGAGTACTTATGATTAACTATTAGCTAGATCAGACTATCCTAATTATCTAAACAAGGATTAAACCCAAAAGTAGTGATGCTAAAGTATTAAACTAAAAAGAAAATAAATAATGAAGTCTGAACAAAGGAAGCGCAGATTTATGTTATCAATGTAATGAAAACGATCTAGGGTTATGGGCTATCTAACATTCCTATTGTATTCTTCAATTGAATTGACTAACTAATTTTATCTAGTTTATTGGTTGACAGGGTTAATATTGCTCGAAAGAATCCGTCGAGTTCTTACTCGCCTATTCAAGCTAGCCTAACGCCTATATGTCTATGGAGTTAGAACTAGCAAGAACACATTTATAATTCATGTACATCAACCAAGCAAGGCAATTAAGTATATATTTATCCTAACCGCGAATCTGTTCCCTGATGCCCAGGTTCAAGAACTTGCTCTATTTAATCCTATATGCAATCTAGAATTCTCACTTTCGAGTTCAATTCTAGATTCGTAGATAATATTTAATTGGTGATCAAGCAATCAAATAATTAAGTGTAGAATTAAATAAATAAACTAATATGATAAATCAATAAACCAAAATCAATATTCGAATAACAATAGTCATGAAAGAACTACAACCCTAGAACATGAAGTTTAGCTCCACATAGACATGGTAGCCAAAGAACAAATCATACAAAGAAACATAAATATTACTAAGCTTGGTGGTAGAAGATGAAATCCGGCCTCCATAGTGGCTCCTTGCTCTCCCTAGGTTGAATCCCTTTCAAAAAGTATGTTAGATGCCCTAAAAGAGGCGTTTTGACTTATATATTACGTACAAAAGTCATGGGCCAAAGTTTCCCTCTTCCTTTTCTGAATTAGCTTCAGGGATTGATGCTGGGGTGGATGTTTCGCGTCCGCCTCAGCTTGAACTTCTCAGCATCGGATGTTGGGGTGGATGCTTCGCGTCCACCCTCTGTTCCCTCAACCTTGTTGTGCCCAGGTGTAGATGCTAAGGTGGATGCCTTCTCCCGACTTCACTACTAAGGGTGAACCAACTAGGCTTTTTTGCAAGGTGGATGCGATGCATCCACCATCTTCTCCTATAGGTGGAGCACCCTCATAAAACTAATAATTATCGCATGTTGGGCATTTTAAAGACCAAAAAGTACCAAAAAGCGATTAAAACATGTGTAAAGTAATATTAATGTCACGCCTCCAAACTGGAATGGGACGTGAATGGCACTCAACCCTTACCACTCGTTGAGTGAACCCTGTACTATTTGTATCAATCTTCAAGTTCAATAGCAAAGAATCTAACGTGCTTAAATATTAATTCTAATCAAGTTGCAGTTCTTACGCTGACTGATAAAAATAATAAATAAAGAATAAATCTCAAAACTATTTTAATACTAACCCACTAACAAGTCATGAGCCTCTAGAATCTGAAAAATAAAATTTAAAATACATAGCCTATGGGGGCATCCCCGAAAATAAAATAAACATAAAGAAAAAAATAGTCTAAATAGGGTACGCTACCACCGAGGTGAATCAACGGAGTCTGTTAACTAAATCTAGAATATCTCCTCGAGCCACGTGCCTCGTTACCTGCGTCCTCAATACATGCGTCCTCAACACCTGCCACACGACGTAGCAGGCCCAAACGGGCTAAGTACCACCAAAGGATACCCAGTAAGTCTCATGGGCTACCTCCTAAAAAGGCGAAGCGAGACCTTCTGGAAAATATAAGAAAGAAAAGGGATATACAAAAAAATCATATAAATCATATAAAATTTTACAATCAAGTAATAAGCTGGAAACTGAAACTCAACGTAGAAATTGAGCCTATAACTGATATCTGAAATATAAACTGAGTTATATATATTTTAAGACGTAACTTTGCAAAATTAATTATTACGCATAATGGTCCTGCGTACATGAGCACCTGGGAACACTTACGGGGGAGTGTCGACTTATCTCCCCAACAAACAGCTGGCACCTGCGAGCGTGGGGTAGGTAACCCTAACATCATGGCACTCACGCTGGGGGAGGTTGGCCACTTCTCCCTACTGAATGTGAATATCACAAATAAAGGCGCATAACACTTAGTAATGCACATAAGCATGTATTCATGTCACATATAATGTCGTACTAAATAAGAATAAGTGAACTGAGTATTTGTATCACAAGAAAATATGGCTTAGATTTATTGCACACATGGAGCACAGGGGTTCTAATGGAATTCTCTACTAGGAAAGTAAGCCTCAACTCACCTTAAATCTAACTCAACTTCGACTTCACGTATCCTCCAAACACTCCCGATTCACAAATTTTCAATCTACATATAATAATCAGGTTCAATTCACATCAATACAAGTCTAAAGAATATAACATTACTCTCTTCAATTTAAGAATATTGCTCAAATCTTCTAACTAGTAAGTTTTCAGTAATACAAGGAAACTATGTATACCCACTTCAATTCTATAGTCCAATAAGTTTTAATCATCACTAAGAACATATCAATTGCAACGTTCCATACTCAGTCAAGACTCCATTATCAAATTTACTTTACTGCTCAAACCCTAACTCTTGTTTGAAATTATAATTAACTATCTTCATATATAACTGATAATTAAAGTAAAGGAAAAAAAGAAAAGAAAAAAAGATGAAAGGAAAAGTAGACTCCTTTTACTCTATGTCGACGGCGAGCAATTTTTGTTTCTGTATTTCTTTGCATTTCCTCGTCGGCGTTCAGAAGCCAAGAAAGACTTGATACCTTATGTCTCTTATTATTTTAAAAAGGCCAAATGAAACCTAAATATGTCCATCATTTAAAGCTCAATTGGCTGGCCCACTATATTTAATTATAAGCAAATTTGGTTGAACATGCTGCCACCACCCATGCTACTTTCTGACTCCAAATAAAAGCAAAAGTTTTTCCAGTTAGAAAGTCTTTTTATTTTCTCTATCCCTGGCCCACTTGTCTTTCATTACTGGCCAAGATCTTTGTATCTTTCTTGCTAATTCCTTACATATAAAATAGATGTACTCCTTTTATATACATCATCGTATTGCCATTATACGGACAAATGCATCCAGTGTTGCATTTCAACACAGTGATCAAATAAGATTTTAATGATTCTTAAGTATCCATCCTATCATATTAGTTCATATCCTATATACATATTATCCCAAATACTTTGGTTAAACCGTGCAAGTCCTTATACCCTTCTAGCACTTTAATTATGTTATGAACTCCGAGATTATAAAAAAAAATTGAGCTAGAAATTTATGGGGATTTACATTCTCCTCCGCTTAGGAATATTCATCCTCGAATGTTGTATCGTAATTATTCTTTAGTCTAAAACAAAGATCGTAGGACTCCAAAATTTGACTAACTCCTAAAATTTTCAAAAATTTTGGTAGAGTTTCCTTTGTAACTGGAGCTATCCAAAAATTTTAACCTGTCCAAGCAACCCAACAATAATATTTCGTACCTCCAGCTACTCAATCCAATAAAATACAATATTAAGGCATACCAATATACCCGCTAAAGCCACTTTACATCACTATAAGCACAGATATCCGATACCTTACCAATCTAATTATTTTAAAGCATTAAATGAATTACGTACCTAAAATCTCGAACAAATAGGGATACTTTTCCTTCATGGCTTCCTCTGGCTCCGACGTAGCTTCCTCAGGTGAATGTTTGCTCCATATTACTTTTACCGAAGCAACATCTTTGGTTCGAAGTCTGCGAACATGCCTGTCTATTATAGCTACAGGAACCTCCTCATATGACAGAGTATCATCAAACTTTATGTCCTGCCTATCAATTACATGACTCGAGTCGTGAAAGTACTTTTTCAGCATGGACACATGATGTCACGACCCAAAATCCATTAATGATCGTGATGGCGCCTAACACCGCTGTCAGGCAAGCCAACAATAATTCATTAACTCGATTATTCATTTTAGTAATTGAAATCATAATTTTCCTTGAATTAAATAATCAGAAATAAAATGTACAGAGTAATTGATAATATTTTTCCCAACTACAATACTGAACAACTCATAAGTACCCCAAAACCCGGTGTCACAAGTGCATGAGCATTTACTAGGAAGTAAAATAAAATACAGCAACTGTCCAAAATATAAATTGGACAGGAGAATATAAATAACTCTGAAGGAGACTCTGCTGGCTGCGGATCGTAACATAAAATGCAGCTCACGGTAAGTCCCCCCATCATCCGCGCCTCCGAAGGACTACCAGATATAAAAGTAGCTGCACAAAAGTGTGCAGCAAGTGTAGTATGAGTACGTAAATCAACGTGTACCCAATAAGTATCTAGCCTAACCCCGGAGGAGTAGTGACGAGGGGTTGACATCGACACTCACTAGTGGTCCAATAATATCAGGTAAGTAAAGAGGTAAACAAATATGAGGCAGAGTAAATAAATAAAATAAATAAGTATAAATACGTAGTATAATTCTCTTCTTTACAATGAACTCAAGCTCTCCATTAGAAATCCCCTCCTTAACCGGAGCATATATATAGATGTAGTGGATCTCCTCAAATAGATTGTCATAATTCAAATCAGGAAAACTCATGGATACACTGGCTTCTTGCCAAATATTACGCACGATTTCATGAGGATATGTTATAGGAAATGCCGAGGCGTACGGCCCGATCCAACATAAATATTTAAACTGTGCACTACCGAAGGTCGAACGGCACGAGCCATAGATGCATCTATTAACCTGCCGAGGCGAACGGCCCGATCCCATTAGAGTAAGAAGCTATAACGGGTCCTTGACCCCACTCACGAATAAACATGTGAGTTATAATTTATTTAACAAAAAACCTTTCAATGAAATATATATATATCACGGACACAATTTCATAAGGGGAGTACAATTGTTTCGTGACTAATCATGAAACTCGTGAAGTCTCTACAATAACGAGTCTATCACTCTACGCATGTCTAGTCTCGAGTCATAATGAGAAATAAAAGAATTAAACGAGCAAAGATAATCTCTATAGTGCAAGTATAGCATGGTGTGGACCTAAGTCTACCCGGACTATAATATGAATCAAGCTATGTACGGACTCTAGTCACCTCGTACATATGTAGCCCCCGCATCAAGTTACACATATTAAATATATCACCTATGGGTAGTTTTCCCCTCACAGAGTTAGACAAGAGACTTATCTCGTCTCAAAGCTTACTTAACCGGCTCCAACGCCACTCTATCACTTCAAACCGATGCTCGTCGCTCCAAAACTAGTCAAACAATGTGCAAACCCATAAAAATATACTCTAATACTCCCAACAAATCAATTTAAACAAATTCCCAACTCAGTTCGAAAAGTCTATAAATCAACCCTTGGGCCCACGTGCCCGGATTTTGAAAATTTTCGAAGATAAACATTACCCATAACATTACGAACTCAAATACAAGATTTATTCTCAATTCCATGCCCAAATTCGTGGTCAAAATCTAAAAATACCAATTTCTAGGTTTTTCTTCAAAATCCCAAATTTCTACAAATTTTCATGTCTAAATCCATATATAATTTAAGTATTTAACTTGCAATAGGTGGGATTAACTTGCCTCCAAGTTGCTAGGTGAATACTTCCCTCAAGAAGCTCCAAAAATCGCCCAAGAATGAAGAGAAAATGGCAAAAATGGTTAAGCCCCGCTCTTTTAAGCATTCTGCCCAGCGACTCCCGTACCTGCGGACTCCTTGGCCGCTCCTGCACATCCACTTCTGCGGCACTTTTTCCGCACCTGCGGCCACTGCTTTCACACCTGCGCTGTCGCAGGTGCGCAACTCTTTCCGCTCCTGTGTTCCTCAGTAGCCTTGGCCCTTCCGCTTTTGCGCTTGCCTTACCGCTTTTGCGGCGTCGCACCTGCAGCCCTTTTTCCGCAGGTGCGATTACACCAAAACTCAGGCCCTTCAGCAACACAACAAAGCTCCAAGTTGATCCGTTGACCATCCGAAATCACCCCGAGGCCCCCGGGACCTCAACTAAACCTACCAACAAGTCTTAAAACACAATATGAACTTATTCGAGCCTTCAACTCATATCACACAGCGCTAAAAACACGAATCACCCTCCAATTCAAACTTAATGTACTTTGAAACTTCAAATTTCTACAATCGATGCTGAAACCTATCAAATCACGTTCGATTGACCTCAAATTTTGCACACGATTCATAATTGACATTACGGACCTACTCCCACTTCCAGAATCGGAATCCGACCCCGATATCAAAAAGTCCACTCCCGGTCAAACTTATCAAAAACCTTTAAATTTCCAATTTTCGCCAAATGACTCCGAAATGACCTACAGATCTCCAAATCTACATCCGGACGCATTCCCAATACCCGAATCACCATACGGAACTATTCCTAGACTCGGAATCCCAAACTGACATCAATAGCATTGAAATACACTACAACCCAAATTTATGAAATTCTTCCAAAATGCCAACCTTCCACAATAGGCGCGGAAACACTCCTAGGTCATCCAAAATCTGATCCGGACATACGTCCAAGTCCAAAATTATCATACAAACCTGTTGGAACCTTCCAATCTCGATTCTGAGGTCGTTTACTAAAATATCAAACCTTAGTCAATTCTTCCAACTTAAAGCTTCCGAAATGAGAGTTTTCTTTCTAAATCAACTCCGAACTTTCCGAAATTCAATTCCAACCACGCACACAAGTCATAATACCTGAAGTGAAACTATTCAAGACCTCAAACCGTCGAACGACGTGCTAGAGCTCAAAACAACCGGTCAGGTCGTTACACATGAAAAACTGGATGCACTGAAGATAACTTTGGAGGTAAAGCTAGATGATACGCCACAAGCCCAATCCTTTCAAGAATCGGATAAGGCCCTATATATCTCAGGCTAAGCTTCCCTTTTCTACCAAACCTCATGATTCCCTTCATTGGAGACATTGTTAAAAATACATAGTCACCCACTTTGAACTCAAGATCGCGGCGTCTTATATCTGCGTATGACTTTTGTCGGCTTTGAGCTATGTTAAGTCGTTCCTGAATTAGTTTCACCTTTTTCAAGGCATCTTGTACTATGTTTGGACCAATAAGCTTCGTTTCACCTATCTCAAACCATCCTATAGGCGAACGATACCTCTTCCTATATAGGGCTTCGAATGGGGCCATCTAAATAATTGCTTGATAACTATTATTGATAGCATCCTAGGAAGCTCAACTATATTCAAGGACAAGGATGAAGCTTTGAAATCTCAAAGATGGCCTTTAACAAGATGTCAAGCTAAAGAGTTGCAAAACAAGGCCAATAAACTTCAAGTGCAAATGAAGAAGTTGTTAATTGGGAGGAAGAGCTCAAAGATAAAGGATGTTAATTGGCTAGGTGATAGCATCAAGGATATATAGAGTTTTGGAAGCTCCGAGAAATCCATTTACGAGATCTCAAGCTAAAGAGTTGCAGACTAAGGTTGCTGGACTTCAATGGAAAATAAAGAAGCTTTTAATTATAGAGGAAGAGCTCAAGCCTAAAGGAGATGAATTGTACAAGTTTTACAATTATTTGGTGGCCTAAATTGAAGTCCAAGAGAAGGAATATTAGGTCACCAAATCAACCCTTGAAGTCCACCAAAAGGGCTCAAAATGAGCTTAAAAGAGGTCCAAAAGGGGGTGTTTCAAAAGGAGCCCAATTGGAGTCCAAACCAATAGCACAAACTAATAGTTTTAAGGTTCAAATCTGCCCCAAAGGGATTTGGCTGCCCACCCTCTTATATTTTTGTATCTTTTATTCCTTAGCAACCACCCCACCTAATTTTGATGACTTTTGTTACCCCTTAGCGGCCCCCTACCTAATTTTGATGACTTTTGTTACCCCTTAGCAACCCCTACCTAATTTTAAGGACTTTTACTCCTATAAATAAGGAGTTCTTCTCATTCATTAGGAACTTTATTATTGATTAAGAATATCATACTTTGAGAGTTCTTTTGAACCTTTGTTACTTATGCTTTGAGATTTATCTTTCAACCTTACTTGTTCATAGTTCAAGGTAGTAAGATTACTTCTCTATTGTGATATCTTTGATTACTTTATGATATTCTTAGAAGGCGATTAATACTAGTTATTAATTGTTGTCTCAAGTTACTCGTAAAGCGGTCAAGATCCGAATCTATTATTTTAATTTGTTTTTAAGTAAAGCCGTTTGAATTCTTCAATAAATCAAGACGTTGTTGCTTGGATTTTGTCAAGGCTATAGAACTTGTGTTCTTGGAAATTTCTAAAATTCTTTCCTTGAATTTTTCCATATCCTTTATTTTCTGCACTTCAATTCTAGATGTTCAATTCCTTATTATTATTGCTTCCGCATTTACTTCTCAAATTCTTACTCTAGTTTGGATTCTCGACCTTGTTGTTATCAAGTGGTATCAGAACCAGGGGCGGAGCTAGCCCTTCGGATACGGGTTCGGTTGAACCCAGTAATTTTTGTTCAAACCCTGTATTTGTCTTAAAAATTTATTGAATTATGTACAAACTGTTGATTAAAAACCTAGTAACTTAAAAGAATTAGAATATTGAATCCACAAGTTTCAATTTCTGGCTCCGCCTCTGATCAGAGCGGTTCTATCAAGATTTCGTTCTTGATAATTCTGGGTATTTCTTGAATACTAAGAGCAAAAAGAAAAAAAAAATGAAAATCACTTAAAAAAGAATTGCTTGCTCTCCAGGAAACTTCTTTTGTATCTAATTTGTTTCCAAAAATTAACAAAGAAAACAAGAAGAGGGGATCCTAGAATTCAATGATAAGAAAAAAAATTAATTTTTTCTTACTCTTTCTATAAATATATAATCATTTCCTTTTTGTTCGTGTCTTATTTCAACCGAGCCTAATAGTTCTAAAATTTGGTTCTTCTTTCATTAGTTCCCCAAAAATCTGAAGTTTACTACTATGAACTTCATACGAGTTGGCTTTAACTATAAATCTACAAAGTATTTTGTTCAAAGGTTATTTCGAGAGGGAAAAAAAGAAGGCAAAGTGTGTGTGAGAGCATTATAGGAAAAAAGCCAAATTTGAGAGATACATATTTCTTCTATTCTATGTCAAGATGTCTCAAATAGGTAGTTACAATGGAAGGAGGAGAGCTATGACTCAACAACTTGAAAAGTCGAACTTACAGTATACTGAATGGAAGGAAGACAATGGTAAAGTTATTTTCCAAACAAGAGCTAAAGTGATGTCTGCGATTTATGCCCTTAGAATTGACAAAGAGTTTGGCTATAACTTAATTAGCACTTATATGGTTGAGAAATTGAACTTGTCTTGTGTTGAACATATTGAACCCTACATGTTGAAAGAAATAAAGGTAGATAAAAAAGTGTTATTGTCATTCTCTATTGGAAGGTATGAGGATGTGATTTGGTGTGATGTCATTCCCATGAATAGTTTTCATATCTTGCTGGGAAAGCCATGGTATATCTATAGAAGTACTTCATATAACATGGGAAAAAATAGATACTCTTTTGAGGTTAATGGGAAAAAACTCATTCTTGGGCCTTTGACTCCTTCACAAATTTGTGAAGATGAAAAGATTGTTAAAGAGAATATGGAAAAATACGAGAGAATAAAGAATGAGAAGAGTAAGGGAGTGCATATTGACATTCCAAGAGAGGAAAAAGGAGAGGTTGTCTTGAGTGAAAAGACTGGGATGTCAAGTGAGGTAAAGAGTGATCTTGAGAAAAAAGAAAAGAGAGAAAGTAATGAGAGAAAAACAAGAGGGATTGAGTGAAAGCAAAGAAAAAGTCTTTAGTGAGAGAAAAGAGGCTAAGGGTGAGGAAAACGTTAGTCTTGTGATAAAAGCCAAAGAGAGTGTAAGCAAGAAAAAAGTTTCTTTACTTCCTAACCCATTAACTCTTTCTTGTTTTAGTTCTTGTGATTTTGTGCAACCGCGTGTTGAAATACCTTTTGAAAGGGGTGGTGGGGCGCAGGAGATGGTGGCAAAATATCTAATTGGATTCCAACATGAATTTGGCGATATCTATTCTTGTTGGATGGTGGAAGATAAAAGCTTGGTTAAATTCTTTCTTATTGAAGCTTTTGACAATTTCGATTCTTATTTACAGGGTTATGACATGGAGTTGCCTAAAAAGCAATGCTAAGTTGGAGCCATTGCATAAAAGAATACAAGGTGATGATGATGCTCCATTGGTAAATAAGTCCAAGAATGGTATGTATAATTGGTTTATTTGCATTCTTGGTCTTTCTAGAACACCTAAGGTATTTTTGGAGGTAATGAATTATACTCTTATTTCTTATGTTGGTGACTTTATAATTTTTGTGGATGATGATATTTTGATGCACATCAAGTCATTAACTGTAATATCTAAGTTAAAGTGCAAGAGTAATTTGCTTTCTTTTGAAATTGTATATGACATAGATGATTATGTATTCCAACTTGGTGGAAAGAGGCATAAAATTTATGAGAAGAGGCTTGCGAATGAGTTAAATATTTCTTCTACTCTTATTCAAGTGGCTAATGAGTTTTCATGTGATAAATTGCTAGAATGTGATTTTTGTTGTGTGATGGGGAGTCATTATTCAAGTCATGTTCTTTGTAAGCTTGTAAAAGTGTTTGTTATTAGTAAAGAAGATATGCATGATTGTTGTAACACTTGTGAACAAATACTCTTTCATATAGAGGAATCCATGAGATTTGTACTTGTAGATAGTTGGCTATATCATGAAAGTATCTTCTTTGATACATGTGGTAGAGATACTTATATTAAATGGATGTGTGGTCAATATTTTATAATTTCTTTGTCATGTATACCTATGGACTACCTTACCGACAAGATCGAATTGCAAGTTCCATTGCATGGCACATCTAAGAGAGGTTTTTATTGTATTGATCTAGGTAGGCATAAATTTTATTGGGATGATGATGTTCATATGCTTTATAAGGGAGTATTTACACCTATTAGGATTAATTGGGTTATGGTCACTATCTTGTTTTATTCCTACTATTTTTTCAGATTAGTGGATGCCATTTACTAGTGCGTGTTTTCTTTTTCTTGCAAGGTCGAAATTCGAGGACGAATTTTCTTCAAGAAGAGAAGAATGATAGCATCCTAGGAAGCTCAACTCTATTCAAGGACAAGGATGAAGCTTTGAAATCTCAAAGATGGCCTTTAACAAGAAGTCAAGCTAAAGAGTTGCAAAACAAGGCCAATAAACTTCAAGTGCAAATGAAAAAGTTGTTAATTGGGAGGAAGAGCTCAAGGATAAAGGATGTGAATTGGCTAGGTGATAGCATCAAGGACATATAGAGTTTTGGAAGCTCCGAGAAAGCCATTTACGAGATCTCAAGCTAAAGAGTTGCAGATTAAGGTTGTTGGACTTCAATGGCAAATAAAGAAGCTTTTAATTGTAGAGGAGGAGTTCAAGCCCAAAGGAGATGAATTGTACAAGTTTTATAATTACTTGGTGGCCTAATTGAAGTCCAAGGGGAGGAAGATTGGGTCACCAAATCAGCCCTTGAGTCCACCAAAAGGGCTCAAAATGAGCTTATTAAAAGAGGTCCAAAGGGGAGTGTTTCAAAAGGAGCCCAATTGGAGTCTAAACCAATGGCCCAAACTAAAAGTTTTAAGGTCCAAATCTTCCCCAACGGGATTTGGCCGCCCACCCTCTTATATTTTTGTATCTTTTATTCCTTAGCAACCACCCCACCT
>AWOL01S0011223.1:64113-76731 GCA_000715115.1 Nicotiana otophora | reverse complement strand
AATGAAAACTAGTATACCAATTGGGTGAGAAAAACTCGATATGCCTAAGACTCATAATTGCTTATATGTGTACCTAAAGTCTTGATTGGAAGTGTCATGTTGTTGATAATCTTTAAAGATGCTTGAAAATGAAATAAGAGAATTAAAGAAATAAAGTGTGGCCAACGTGCCAAGAATTTANGAATTGAAGAAATAGAGTGTGACCAACGTGCCAAGAATTTAAGTTATAGTTATGGCTAGTGGTGCCAATGAAATGAGAATATGTGATAAGGATTATGAATGAGCCTCGACTCAATTGTTTAAAAATGATTTCGAAAATAGAATTGCCTAAAAGCTTTTGTACTCGATTCATGCCCATAAGTGGCTGCTTTAACTAATGCTTTGCTTTACAAATATATCCAGTGTGATTCGAGCTCTTACATACTCAGGTGTTGAAATTGTATATTGTCATTTCTGGGAAAGTGTATTTCAAGAATAAATGGTGTATTGATTGCTTTTGATTTGATGTGTGCTTGCATTGTTGATCGGTATGCCCCATTGTTTGGGGAGAAATCTTTTGTGTTTAAAGTTTCCATTACTAATAAATTTGAAGTATATGGTTGCTGAAATATTATATATGTTGATATTTGATAGCGAATTTTGAAAATGAAAGAGGTGAGAGTGTGGAATATGAAATACGGCCACCGTGCCAGGAATAAAGAATCTTGTGAATGGCAAAATGAGCTAAGGAAATATTGTTGTTGTGAGTGACTGGAAATACTAATATGAATTTATACAATGTGAAAGATGTTGAGTTGAGTACAATTGTATTTATGTTACCTTTATGTGCAAATCAAATCAAAAATGTTTTTGGGAACATCATTAGCAAAATCGAGGAAGGGAGGGCCATAAGGCCCACACCTAAAACTACACATGCCGGTGTAGGGGTGGATTGTGATTATTACCCTTATTTGGGATGAAATAGAAATATTGGAGAAAATTGTGATATTATTCCCCTTAATTGGGATGAAACTGGTAACAATTGTGGATTGGAAAAGTCAACCCACACGGCATATGTGGGAAGGCGGCCTAGTTGATCGGGTGGAGATTGGAAAAGTCACTCGTCAAACCACATTCTTCGTAGGGAGATGTCCTAGCCGATCGGGCATGATTGGACACCGTGCTAACTAAGACGGTGGTATATCGGTGCTAATAATCTCCTAACCAAAATTGTATATGAAGTTCGTATTTTGTAAATTATTATGTCTTAACCGGACATTTGGATATTGTTGACTGTGACTTGGTGTTTTTATGTGTTGTCTTTTCTTATATGGTCATTCTATTTTGAAAGAGGACTTTTAGCTTTACATACTAGTACTATTCGACAGTACTAACGTCCCTTTTGCCGGGGGTGATGCATCTTTAATGGATGCAGGTAGATCTATAGTGGGCGGCATTGATCTTTGATAGCGGTGCACTTTCTTCAGCTGACTTGGTGAGCCCCTTTCATTTCGGGGTCATGTATCCTTTGTTTCTCATGCACTATGTTTTCAGATATAGCCGGGACCTTAATGCCGGCATTTCCCTATTACTCTTCTATTGTACTTAGAGGCTCCGTAGACAGGTTGTGGGTTGTGGTTGATATTGGGAATTGAACTAGAAATGTTGGTATTTGGAAATAATGTTTTTTAATTAATTCTATAAACTCATAATATTTTTGAAATTATGAATGAAGCTGCTAATGGGAATAAAAAGGAAGTTGTTAATAGAATCTTTTCAATGTCTGAGTAATGGAGTACAACTCTTTATTCATAGATGAGTTTGGGTAGAAGGTAATCTAACAGGCTTGCTCGACCGGGTTCTCTCAGTTGAGCATCGGTCGCGCTCCCCGAGTTTGGGGCATGACAAACTTGGTATCAGAGCCTAAGGTTTTAAAGTGTCCTAGGATGTTTAGGAGCCGTGTCTGGTAGCGTCCTTTTTATCGGTGCGTTGTCGACCACATCTATAGTGAGGGTACTACTTGGACATTTAGGAATTTCACACTTCTTTGATACTCCATATTGTGCGATAGAGCTCAAGATAGGAAGCTAATTTCCTCGTTATGTCTCATTTGTTTAGATGCGTAATCCACGAGTTTGAAACAGTGAGGAGGGAATGACCGCTCCATTGCATCTAGGGGAGATTATGCAAGACTTCATTGGGAGAATGCGTCGAGTTGTGGAGGGGTTGGAAGAACTTGTTGGTAAGTGAAGTGTCCTTGTTCCTACCAATGTCACCGCACCAATGGATCGTGTGGTGAGAGAATCTAAGAAACGAAAGACGGTTGTTGGTGCTAATGAACCAGATTGTGTGATTTTTAGAAAGTGACACTTGGGGACATGTTGGATGACCCGTGAAATATGTTATGGCTATGGAAAGAGGGGGCACAAAAAGAACGAATGCCCAAGGTTGGGTACACCCATCCAGTTATGTCCGTCATACGGGGAGGTACATTTGGCGTCGTGTTGTGAGGATGCTCAGCAGCGCGTTAGGGGTGGTAGCTTTGGGCAATTCCAAAGGCCCACAAAGAAATCCGGTGCTGGAATTGTTACTCCCGCATTGGATTCTTGGAGGAAGGATAAGAGGTATGCTTATGATGTATGCAAAAAGGGTAAATATCATGTCAGTGGGATGAGTCAGTTTAGCGGACCTCATCCCCATTGTGTGAAGTGTGGGAGTATGTAACTATGGTACAAATGTATGCTACAAGTGTGGTATGACGGGACACTTTCAAAGAGATTGTTATTTATCTCACTAGCGCATGGGCAAGGGGTATGGCCCAGCCAGCTAGTTCTGTAGCTACTACATCCACAGCGCCTCCCCCAGCTCGAGGCGCTATAACGTCCGCAGGGCTTGGAATAGCTAGGGTTGTTATTCAGAGCTCGGGAGGGCCCAACAGGTTTTATGCTATGAGGAGGTGTCGAAGGTTTGAGGCTTCTCCAGATGTGGTTACAGGTATATTGACTGTCCAGCCTCATAATGTGTATGCTCTTATTGATCCCGGTTCCACTTTGTCATATGTCACTCTTTATGCTACTATGGAAGTATGGATAGAAACGGAACAACTTTATGAGTCGTTCTCTGTATCTACTCCTTGAGCGAGATGCATTATTCGTAAAGCCACTCTATCACAAATTCTCTTATTTACAACCTCTTGAGGAATTGAGATTTATAATTATGTCCTTGAATAGAGTTATAACTCTAGGATTAATACTTCCCACTTGCTTTCCTAACTTCTCAACAAGGGACTATACCTGATGAATTTCGTACAGAACCTTTTGATACAAATGGATAACATCTGATCACCGGTGCCTATGCACGCACCACCATAATATTTACCTATGTGGTATCAAATATAATGTAAAGCAGCCTAGTGTTAGATCCTTCTTGACACACTCTTTTTCTCTCCTGTGTATGTCGCTCCTATGGTTTGAACAATCACTTTGTTCCTTGTGTACATTATCATTAATACTTTCCACTGTCTAGTAACATGAGAGCATATCGCAAAACCTATTATGTGCGTACATGTCAATTGAAAAGGGCCACTTGTCCGCATAAAGTTTCTGAGAAATTTGAGATTTATCACAAATTAGTCACAAGAAGATCTTGTTGTTTACCTCTCTCAGTATGATCTTTATGTTCACCTAAATCATCTCACAGTATATAGCTCACTTTGTACCTAGTATTGTAGTCTTTTATGAAGTGGCCTAGTATTGCTTCTTGAGAGGTATTATGGCAGAAACATGCCTATCTCATATAAAAAATGTTCATTTTCTCTAACCAATACATGATTTCATCCCAACATTAAGATGTCCTAGCTACATGATTCCACTTGTGTGAGGTTGAAAGTTAATCAGCCTATGATGAGCAAATTGAATTGAAAGACAAATTTGGCGTATCTCTAGTTCTCTCACATAGGATCAACTATTGGCAAAGGTTAAGCTGTGAGAATGATAATAATCTCACAAGTGTTCAACTTCTTTTTCATCCTCATGGGCTTGTGGCATAGATTCTTTGTGCTAGTTAATGTTACGAGCATAATGCAACTTCATGTATTCTGAAACCCATATCACATTCAGGGTGCTAGAATATTCTCATTTTGAGTTAAACTTATTTTCCCTACACTCCAGGAGATGACTGGTGTCATGTACTTAACTATTTCTCTTTAAGACCTACTATTGCAAAACAAGGCACATATGGAATGAAACAATTGTTGTTGTCCTTTTCATGACTCATTTCTTTTAAATCTCAGAATCATGAACATGGTCCCTACATTATCAATGCCTACTACGAAACTCTATGCCTCAATTGTCGAATCAATGATGTCATCACAATGATTAACCATGCCAGCGCTATTGGTAGTAGCCTACATGTCTCTTAGGATATAACCTCTTGAAATGTCGTGCTCAGCACGTTGATGGATTCTTGAATAATTCTAGCCAATCTAGAACCTCGTTCTTCATATTTATAGTAACCTATGGGGGTTAAAGGTTCAAATATGTCAATTAAGAATCATCATCCTGTGATCAAATATATTGGGTAGCAAATATTTTGGTCATAAACATGCTAGCACATCTTAGACTAATTGTTGGAGGTCGCCAAAGGTTTAGTTTGGGTGTTCGGCGTATAGGTTTACAGTTGAAGAAAGTGAATGGGTTATTCTCAATATTTTCTCCATGAGGATGCTATGTGAATTGTTAATAAAGGTAAAGTATGTGTAGTCACATTAGGCCTTATGAAATCTTGAAGTAAATAGGCCAAACCATGAGTATGATGTTTCCCTATTATTGTTCTCCATGTACCCGGCTTTTCATGTGTCCATGTCTGAGAAGGTGAAGTTAATTGGTAATTGGATTATGAGGAGCAACTATTTGCTATCGTTGTTAGAAAAGTTCAGGAGTTGAGATTGCCTCCATTAATGTGTTATGGAGAAATCTATAAGTTGAGGAGGCCACCTCGAGGGCCAAAAGTGTTAAGGAAATAAAATGTTCTCACTTGAGTGTATAGTCAAATGATTGTGAGTTGAAAGGTACTTCCTAGGTGTTATGATTTAAATATGTGAAGCTCATGTCCAGATACCAGTCTTGATAATATAATGTCTGTAATGATGAGGTTAGTGATGTTGATTACATGGTGATGCTTTGTCAAGTTGTGAATGTGTTGTTAGGAGTTGTTTTGGTGTTACTCTGACACGTGGATAGGCCTAGTTTCAGGGGAAACTCTGGCGAAAGTTTTTGGGAATTTAGGGAGTTAGTCGAATTTGGGGCTGATAGTGTGTGGTATGAAAACTAAGTGCATAAGATGTTAATAGTGAACCTTGACCCTCACTCGAGGACGAATGATCTTAAGTGGGGGAGGATGTAAGTCCCTGTGAAAATTTTCCTAACAATCGGGGTTCCGTGATACCGGAGTAGGCGTAAAATTTAATAATAGTAGAAATGTTTCACGGCGAGCTTGCACACCGTGGTTCAGACTTTTTGGATTTAATAGTGCACTGGGGGTTGAAGAAAATGTTGGCCAGAAGTAGGCATTTCTGCGGCCCATTCTACGGCCGCAGAACCACTTTGTGGACCGCAGACTAGTCGTAGAGTGGGTCAATTTTTTGGGTCATTTTGATGACAATTTCGCAGCCATTATGCGACCGCATAATCACTTTGTGGGCTGCACTCTTGTCGCATACCCAACTTTGGGATTTCTCGGAGGGAGGTTCTGCGGTGCACTATGCGACCGCATAACAGTTCTACACGTGCCGAGAAAGGGTGGGTCATAAGGCCCACACATGAAACTACACGTGCCGGTGTAGGGTGGATTGTGATTATTCCCCTTATTTGGGATGAAATTGAAATATTGGAGAAAATTGTTATATTATTCCCCTTACTTTTGATGAAACTGGTAAAAATTGTGGACTGGAAAAGTCAACCCACACGGTATATGTGGGAAGGCGGCCTAGCTGATCGGGTGGAGATCGGACGCCATGTTGCGTACATGGTGGCACTACTCTTGGTAACAACTTTCTTTCGCATCACTCGTCAAACCACATTTTTCATGGGGGCATGTCCTAGTCGATCGGGCGTGGTCAGACTCCGTTCTAACAAAGACGGTGGTATATCGGTGCTAATGATCTCCCAACCAAAATTGTATATAAAGTTTGTATTTTTAAAATTATTATGTTTTAACTGGACATTTGGATATTGTTGATTGTGGCTTGCTATTTCTATGTGTTGTATTTTCTTATATGGTCATTCTATTTTGAAAGAGAACTTTTAGCTTTACATACTAGTACTATTCGACAGTACTAATGTTCCTTTTGTCGGGGGCGCTTCATCTTTAATAGATGCAGGTGGATCCGTAGCGGGTGGTGTTGATCTGTGATCGCGGTGCACTTTCTTTTGCTGACTTGGTGAGCCCCATTCATTTCGGGGTCATATATCTTTTGTTTCTCATGCACTGCGTTTTGATGTATAGCCGAAGCCTTATTGCCGGAATTTCCCTATTACTCTTCTATTCTACTTAGAGGCTCCATAGACAAGTTGTGAGTTGTGGTTGATGTTGGGAATTGAACTAGAAATGTTGGTATTTGGAAATCATGTTTGTTTTATTAATTCTATAAACTCGTAAGGTTTTGGGCATTATGAATGAAGGTGCTAATGGAAATGAAAAGGAAGTTGTTAATATAATCTTTTCAGTGTTTGAGTAATGCAGTACATCTCATCTTTATTCATTGATGAGTTTGGGTAGAAGGTAATCTAACAGGCTTGCTCAGCCGGGTTCTCTCGGTTGAGCGCCGGTCGCGCTCCCCGAGTTTGGGGCATGACAATGCACCTCCAGCACGGGGTGCTTTCAGCAGTCAGTTCAGCCGACAAGGCCCGGGAAAGTTTTAGTAGTCATGTCCTCCGATAGCCTATTTTGAGTGTGGTGATACTCGTCATTTGGTAAGGGACTGCCCCAGACTCAAGATGGGTGCACCTCCACATACTAGTTAAGCTCTACTTATTCCACATGGTCCCCATGGTTACCGCACCAGTTGCCACTCCACCTGCTCATTCAGCTAGGGGTGGAGGTCAGGTGTGTAGGGGTCTCCCTAAAGGGGGAGGCCAAGACAGATGTTATGCTCTCTCGAGTAGAACGGAGGCGGTTGCATCAGACTCAGTTATCAGAGGTATTGTTCCGGTTTGTCATAGAGATGCCGTCATGCCCCAAACATGGGGAGGCATGGCTGGCACCCGGTGCCGTACTGGCCCCAGCGAACCACTCTATAACTCATGATCGTTCGACCAAAACTAGAACCTACATAGGTCGAGTTAACTGAACTCATTCCTTTTGTAACTATCATGGGCCCACATGGCCACCACTTATATAAAGAATACAAATTTTTGTACGCTTAATTCTTTAAATGGTAAAAAGATAACCTTCTTTTCTTGTGGGAAAATAATTTCTATCTTTACAATAAAGAAAATCTCATAAACTTTCTTATATTCCGTGTATAATTTAAAGAATATTCGAAAGTAGTAATATTAATAACTATTTAAAATCATATTTTTCAAACCTTCTTTTATGAAAATGTTCCATTCAAAATACCATATAAAATGTATATAACGGTATCAAGGTTATTAAACTTACGGGGTCTTACAATAACATAATCAGAAATCCTTTATAACCTCGTGAATGGTCTCAAACCTTGAGAGAAAAGAAGTTGTATGAAAAAATTTTAAAGTGACAATTCTGGCTTGACTTGGTGGCGTCTTTGGGTCATGTGGTGTCGAGTGATAGGATCAAGGTAGATTCGAAGAAGATTGAAGCAGTGTAGAGTTTGCCCAGACCGTCTTCAGCTTGTGAGATCCAGATATTTCATGGTTTGACGGGGTATTAACGTCATTTCTAGAGGGTTTCTCATCTATTTCTGCACCTATGACCTGATTGACACAGAAGGGTGCTCCGTTCAGATGGACGGTAGGGTGATTTCCTATGCGTCTAGACAGATGAAGGTGCATGAGAAGAATTATCCTTTCCACGACTTTAAATTAGCAGCAATTGTTCATGCCTTGAAGATTTGGCGGCACTATGTGTACGGTGTCCCTTGTGAGGTCTATATCGATTACCAGAGTCTACAACATTTGTTCAAAGAGAAAGATCTTTACTCGCAGCAATGGAGGTGGTTAGAGTTGCCTAAGGACTATGATATCACCATCTTATATCATCCTAGGAAGGCCAATATGGTGGCCGATGCGTTGAGTCCAAAGGAGTAGAGATTGGGCAGTGTAGCATATCTATCGGCAACGGAGATGCCATTAGCATTGGAGGTTCAGGCCTTGGCCAACCAGTTTGTTAGGTTGGATGTTTTGAAGTCGAGTCGTGTTCTTTCTTGCATGGTTTCTTGGTCTTCTATATTTGATCGTATCAGAGAGCGTCAGCATGACGACCCCCATTTGCTTGTCCTCAAGGACACGATCTAGCACTGTGATGACAAAAAGGTTACTACTGGGGATTACAGTGTGTTACGGATTTAGGGCCAGCTATGTGTGCCCTATGTTGATGGCTCGCATGAGTTGATTATTGAGGAGGCCCACAGTTTGCGATGCTCCATTCATCCGGGTTCCGCTAAGATGTGTCAGGACTTGAGGCAACACTATTAGTGGAGGAGGATGAAGAATTACATAATTGAATATATAGCTCGGTGTCTAAATTGTCAGCAGTTGAAGTTTTAGCATCAACGGCCAGGTGGGTTGTTTCATAGGCGTGAGATTCCCGAGTGGAAATGGGAGCGAGTTACCATGTATTTCATTGTTGGGATCCCATAGACTGCAAAGAAACCTGATGCAGTATGGGTGATTGTAGATATTAGCCAAGTCGGCTCATTTCATTCCAGTGGTACTTATTCTTCAGGGAACCTAGCTCAGGTTTATATTCGCGAGATTGTCCGACTTCATGGCATGTCGTTATCCATCATCTCTGAACGGGATACGCAGTTTACATCGAGCTTCTGGAAAGTCGTACAACGTGAGTTGTGCACATGGATTGAGTCGAGAACAACATTCTACCCTCAAACAGACAGACAGTCCGAGCGCACTATTGATGAGTGGTGACTTTACCATTTATTTGAGTCTCTTTTCTTTAGTTTCTGTATTTGTTAATTATGATATTAGGTTGTTTGTGGTGTGTATTGCTAGATTTTCAAGTAAATGATTCCATGAAAAGAGATGAATTCCATTGAAGTGGAAGTGAGCAAAAAAGTGTAAAACAAGAGCAAATTCCTTCAGTGATTCCGCATCTGCCGAACACTATGTGCTTAGGCGACCTCGCATTTGCATGGAGAAGGCCGCATCACCGGAATTCAAGCAACCTTCGCTGGGATCGCATCTGCAATTGAGGAAACGCATTTGCAGTCGCGCTTCTATGCTTGATGTTTGCATCTGTGATCTCGCTTCTGTGCGTGTAAGTCCGCTTCTACAGAGTATATGTTTTCCATCAAAGGTCGCTTCTGCAAGAGGCGATCCGCATCTGTGGAACCACACCTGCGAGGATCCCTCCACATGTGCGGTCAACGGGCTTCAGCGATGGACAGATTTTGCATTTCACATTTTCTCCATTCCAAAACAACAAATACACTACCTAGCTTATTAGAAACACAGCTTTGGCTTAATTTTCAGTCTCATGACTAGAGAAGACAAGTTGGAAAGCTAGAGTTCTTGCACACACACATGGGCCTTGAAGATTTGGAGTTTTTGGTTGAGAATTTCTTACCCATTTATGTTCATTTCTTCATTTCCTTGCTTTGTATTGAATATCTAAGTGTGTAGTATTTTTTCCAACACTTGAATCTTGTTTATGGAAATATTCATATTTAAAGTGTGGATTAAATACCTTATTGTGCTTATGTATTGAACGATTTTTATTTATAATGAAGTGAGTTATTGTTTCTTTAATTATTCTTGTTCCTTAATGTTTCCAAATGGATTAGCTAACCCTATGACGCGCCCATTAACTTCGAATTAATTTTGGAAAATATAATTTGGGGTTGAAAGATTAATTAACTAGAACTTGAGGCTTTAACCCTCACTTTATAGATTCTACCTAGGGATAGGATTGAAGTAGTTAGCCATATTTGGGTGAGCTGAATCTCTTAGTTGTTTTAGGGATAAATCAGTTAGGAAGTCTTGTCAGTCTTTGGAAGAAGCTAATATAGAATTATTACCCGAGGCTAATTAACTTAAAGTCGCTCATATTTGTAAAATCATGAAATACATTGGATCGTTACTTGAGTGTAATTCCCATTGCATCCATGCTTGTAGCCATTTATCATTTTACTTGCTTTCTAGGTTAAATTATATTTTTGCATTTAGACATAAATATTCCCAAAACCATTCTAAGTGTTTGGCTTAGAATAATAAGTGATAATTCTCTTACACACCTAATTTCCTACATATTATTCTCTGTAGGATTCGACCCCGACTCATAGTTAGGTAAATTATATTGCATGCGACCGTGTCAATTTACTTTTTAGTAGTGGATTTGGACGTCATCAACTATTCATATATTGGAGGATATTCTTCGTGCCTATGTTATGGAGTTTTGGGGTTCTTGGGATCAGTTCTTGCCGCTTGCGGAGTTTGCCTAAAATAACAATTACCAATCAAGTATTCAGATGGCTCTGTATGAGGCCTTGTATGGGAGGCAGTGTCGGTCTCTGGTGGGTTGGTTTGAATACACTTAATCCACCCTTATCTCGCCGCATGTGCATCACAATGAAATGCCTCCCTTATGTCACCACATGCGCATCTCGCCACCCTTATACTCCACACAACATCAATTAGCCTACACATCATGTCCACATATTCCACAATATCACAAAACAACAAAATCAATACTCATGTCAAAATATAGTCTCACAATTCAAAAATAACATGCACAAGGACAATACAAGAACATAAGAGTGCATGGAGTATTCAACAATAAAACATGTTTCATATAGCAAACAACCCCAATTCAAGGAATATTAATAACCTAAGGTCTAATCCAGCCATAAATCACACACGCCCGTGTACACAATCGACACCTCGTGTACACGTAACTCACATAACACAATATGCAATTATGACCAAATCCTATGTTGCAATACGTCCACACAAGGTTAGGGAAGATACTTACCTCAATTTAGCCAAATCAATACTCCAAAAATGCTTTTTCTTTATAATGCACCTCCGTTCGGCTCAAATCTAGCCAAAAGCGACTCAACAATATCAAATAATCCAAAAGTAATCCATTTCGATTAATAAAGTTGCAATATTTACTAAATTCCTAAACAAGTCAACAAAAGTCACCCCCAGATCCCACCGATCAAAGCCTGAGTGGAGGGATAGATGTCGACTACCCACTACCCCACGAACCAAAATATATGTTTAGTTTTGAAAACCAAGTCCAAATCTGTCACGCCCCGAAATCGAGGAGCGCGCTCGGTGCTCAACGGAGTGAACCAGGCCGAGCAAGCCTGTAAGATTTTCTTCTACCCAAACTCAACCATGAATAAAGAGGAGATGCACTCCATTAATCAAAAAATGAAAAGATTTCATTAACAACTCCCATTTCATTTCCATTAGCAGCTTCATTCATAATTTCTAAATTATTAGGAGTTTATAGATATAATGAAAATATGTTTGCCAAATCCCAACACTTCTAGTTTAATTCCCAGCATCAAACACCACCCACAACATGACTACAGAGCCTCTAAGTACAACAGAAGAGTAATATGGAAATGCCGGCAAGAAGGCCCCGACTATACCTCAAAATACAAAGTACAACATCAAATGACATCGGGCCTGGAATAGAGTAGGGCTCACCAAAACATGCTGAATAGGGATTAATGGCTAACGAAGACCAAAGTTTCCCGCTGATGAACCACCTGCACCCATTGAAGATATAGCGCCCCCGACAAACGGGATAAACATATGGAATAGTACTAGTATGTAAAGCTTACTGTCCTCTTTCAAAATAGAATGCCAATGTAAGAAAGGAGAAATCATCAGAACAATAATCAACTTTCAATGATATGATAATCAAAATATAAATATAATATTAATTTTGTTTGGGAGATCTTTAGCACTGATATACCAATGTACACAATATCACCGTTTACAATAGCAATACCACTATACTTTTAGCATGGAGTCTGATCACGACCCCATCGCCTAGACCGTATCATCTGAGACATCAACCACAATCAAAATGTCAATTATAATTTTCAGCACAATCACCACCATGTGTGCGGCATGGTGTCCTATCACGACCCGATCGGCTAGGCCATCTCACCACAATGCTATGTGGATCGACATCATCATTTTCTATCAATCATCTCATCCCAATTATGCGGAATAATCTTATCACATCAATCTCATCCCAAATAAGGGGAATGATTTTATTGCATCAATTTCATCCCAAATAAGGGGAATAATCACAATCAACTCCTACACCGGCACGTGATGTTTCGGGGTTAGGTTATTTCAACCTATCCTTCCTCGGTGACTATCGATACTCCCAAAAACATTTTTGATTTTCATACAAAGGAAACAACAATACAAATGCATTTACCTCATAATGTTTCATACC
>AWOL01S0011223.1:39682-63756 GCA_000715115.1 Nicotiana otophora | reverse complement strand
GTGACTATCGATACTCCCAAAAATATTTTTGATTTTCATACAAAGGAAACAACAATACAAATGCATTTACCTCATAACATTTCATACCTTATATAGCCTCATTGGTACTTTCAACCACTTACAACATCATTATTTCATTGGCTATCTTGGCCATACATATGATTCATCATTCGTGTCACGGTGGCCGTATTTAATATTTCACACTTTCATTTCTTTCGTTTCATGGAGAATTATCATAAATATCAACAAATAGAATATCCCGGAAATCACAACTTTAGGTTCATTAGCAATGAAGACTTTAAACACAATGGATTTCTTTACAAGAAATGGAGTAAAATGATTTACAATAGAAGCACAAGTTAAAATCATAAGCGAGTAACATATCATTTATTCTTGAAATACTTTTCCCCAAAAAGGGAAATACACAATTTCCACTCTCGAATATGTAAGAATGCAAAACACATCTAAAATACTCATAAAGTATAGCATTAGTTAAAACAGCCACATTGGAGCATGACTTGAGATATAAGTTTTTAGGCAAATCTACTTTTAAAGTAAATTTGGAACAATTGAATCAAGGCTCATTTCATAATCTTTCTCACATCATGTCATTTCATTGGCACCTCTAGCCACAAGTATAACTTTCATTATTGGCACGGTAGTCACACTTTATATCTTCCACTGATTTTTTTCACTTTCGGGCATCTTTATAGATTATCAACAATAAGGCATTTCCAATCAAGACTTTGGGTGCACATATGAGCAATTAAGAGTCTTAAGCATATCGAGTTTTTCTCACACAATTTGGTATACTAGCTTTCATTTGGAACATGTCTCAAAGCCATAACATTTTAATACACAACCCGTACATTGAACATATATCTTTCGACATAAGGCTCATTCGGAATAGTCAGGTTTATAAGGAATAACTCGGAACATATGAATTAGGAACTTGAGCCAACCATGCTTGAAACATAAGGGAACATCATGAAATTCAATTCTAAGAGAGTAGTTTTGCCAACATACCTAGAATTCACCCCTTAATAATACTACGATGATCCACTACACTAAGAAACTTCAATCTACAATAACAACATCCAATGGGACCAATATTAGTAATAAATTCCATAATTTAGGCCATTTAGGCACTTTATCAAACATCTAGTAGGCGTGAATCTCTACATCTCTTAACTATAGAATTAGTTAATCCAACTACTACTATTTACCAACAATTTATCCCACCATCATTCTTAAACAATTCTTAACTTCCAACACCAAATACATGACCATCCATCCACACCCAACCAACAGAATTCCATCATATAATAACCTTTCAATCTCTATAATGGTTATGTATTTAATTTGGGAACTTATGGCTTCCAATCACCATACCATAACTTATAACACACATTTCATACATAAATAATCACCATTGATTTGTTAGAGTTGGTAGACATACCTCTTGTCGTGAGACTCTTTAAAATCCCAACTTGTAGGGTTCTTGACCAATTTGGGGATTTGAATGGAAATCAATGGATCTTCAAGATTAATCCTTGTTAATATAGGTGTTTAAGATTAGTAATCAACTACAAATACTCCAAAAACATTACCTTGGTTCATGGGAGGGAAGTGTTGGGCGGATTTCCCTTTATATGCAAGCCCTAGCTCAAAGAAATGACTTAGCCCCTCTCTCTACCCGGCCTTGGGGGTATTTAATGGGCTGCTACGTGCGTGGTCGCCCACATGGGCAAGTGACCACACATATGGTTGCGCACCTGAGGCAAAATACCCTCTATGATGTGCGGCCGCGCATCTGGGCGCGCATATGGCATATGGTAAAATGGCCATAACATTCTGTACAAATATCCAAATGACGAACGGTTTGATGCGTTGGAAATTAGACTCAAAGAGTTTTAATTTTATTGGTATATAACCTCCTAAGTCTTTATAGTTTTGAAGCAGCATGCGTTTGAATTAGGATGTTGTGTGAATTGAGACATCCTTTCCACTTAATGTATCCAACTTATTCCACACAAGTTCTTGCCATTCACAAAACGCCATAGAACCCGTTTGGACATAACAAAATTTTCCCTTTTCTCCAAAATTTTTTCACTTTTCTCCGAAATCAGCGTTTGTTCATAAAATTTGCAATTTTTACTTGAAGATGCATTTTGGATATTTTTAAAAATTTGAAAAACTCCAAAAAGCTGTTTTTCAAAATCTTCACTCAAATCAATCACAAAACATAAAAAACAACCCAAAATTATATTCTTGTCCAAGCACAACTCTAAATTTCAAATATCATTTTCACTTGAAAAAGATTTTCCCCCTATTTTGGAATTTTACAATTCTTATGTCAAAACGCCCACTTAGTATGTTCCAGCACACCTTAAACATATATTTTCATTTCAAAATGATATGGTTCTATCCCATGGGTCTGCTTTAATACTCAAATACGTTATACTCAAATACCGTTGGCGCACTTTAAAATCTTAAATCATTAGGAAATTTTTAGCAGGGCCTTAGAAAATCGACTCTCAAATCTCTATTTTTAATTTTTAGAAACTTTTTGTCATAAACACCAATTTCACTCATTGATTCATCAATTAAATGCAAAATAAAATATGAGATTAATGAAAAATAATCAAATCCGAGTCAAGAAAACTTACCCAACCCAAATTGGTGAAAAATGCCTCAAACTCACCTCAAACGGAGCTCCCCATCAAACAATATGAAATAATGAGTCTAACTCCCGAAATCCCTTTTAAAAAACCAGCTACAGATGTTGCATTTGCGAACACAAATGCGACCTTTGCAAATGCGAACTCTGGAAGTGTGACCCATTGACCGCAAATGCGAAGCCTGCTAAAACCAGAGGATGTCGCAATCGCGGCCACTGACTTTGCAAAAGCAAAGTTTCACTCTTCCAGTCAACGTTGCAAAAGTGACCACAAGGTCGCAAAGGTGACATGTCCAGGCCCCAAACCCCTTCGCAAATGCGACTGATACCTCAAAAATGTGAGGCTTGCAAATACGAACTGGAATGATATCTGCAGCACCAACAACATCTGCAACACTGAAACAAGTGCCAAAAATTCTAAAACACGTCAGAAACTCACCCGAGCCATAAAAAATCACAACCGAACGTCCGATTCCTACCAAACTAACTTGGAATGACACTAAACCTTTCACACAACTTTCAAATGATAAACTGGATCTATTGCATGTCCCAAAACAAAATTTTGATCCAGATAGACACAAAGATAACTCATGGTCAAAATTAGGAATTTTGAAACCTTCAAATTGTCAACTTTCAGCAAAAAGAGCCAACTCATCCTATGAACCACAGAATTCAATTCTCGGTAAACTGTATAAGTCCAAAATCACCATACAAACCTATTGGGACCATTGAAATACCGTTTTGGGGTCGTTTCCACAAAAGTCAAACTTGGCCAACACTTTCAACTTAAACTTCCAAACTAGGAACTATGTATTTAAAATCAAAACCTCCCTGAAACCCAACCAACCATCCCAAATATCACACAACCATATATACACATAGAGGAAGATTCAAAGGGGGAAACAAGGATTAAATACACAAAACAATCAGCTGGGTCATTATAGTTTCCAATAATCATTTTAATTTCTGTATGGTGTAAACTTAACGAGATTAATCATCTATACAAGCTTATCTTAAATAGAAAATATTCAAGAAAAAAATAAGAATTTTTATAACAAATATAGAATTATTTAATAACATAAAATGTTTAATTTTTATTTCATACAAGTATACATACAAGTTTGTTATATCCCATATTTGTGTACATAAAAGTACATCGTAAGTTAATTGATGCATCACGCCCTGACCTCGGGGAGCGCGACCGGCGCTCGCCAAGATAACCCGGCCAAGCAAGACTGTAATTCTACCCGAACTCACCCATGAATAAAGAGAAGATATATTTCATTAATTAGACAATGATAAGGTTACATGAACAATCAAAATTTCATTACCGTTAGAACTTTATTAAATATTTCCCAAAATATTACATTACACATTCATAGTTTAGAAGTGGAAACATATGATAGAAATACAACATTTCTAATTTGACTTCCAAAAATAAAGTTACAACCGACGCTATGTCTACGAAGCCTCTAATATATAAAAAAGAGTAGCGTGATGGTGCCGCAATCAGGCTCAGGCTATACCTCAAAACAATATACATATCGGACAGGGGATACAAGACCCCCAAAATGAAGTTGGGCTCACAAAGTAAGATTAGGAGAAGGTGTACTGCTATCACTGATCAATACAGCCTACTGTGGAACCATCTGCATCCATTAAAGATGCAGCGCCCCGGGCAAAAGGGATGTTAGTATGTATGGAATAGTACTAGTATGTAAAACTAAACACCATGTCAATAGAATGAGTAACAGTGAAAGGAGAGGGAAACATGAAATCAATGACAACCTCAAATAGTATAAAGGTGTCAAGTTAGGGGAAAGATAAGGGGAAACAATCTCATCACATCAACACGAGGATTTACCCCTCAATCACTCCTACACTGGCACGTGTAGTTTCGGGGTTAGGTTATTTTTAGCTTCTCTTCAGCAATTAGGTACACTAACTTGTAATTGAAACATGATTTTAAATCACAACATCTTTTCTACATTATTCATACTAGATCACATTCTCGGAGGGAATCATTTTATGATAGGAACATTTTGAACACATTTGAGTACATACAACTTTCAACATAACACTTATTTTAGAATTAGCAAATATATAAGGAAGGACTCAGAACATGAGAAATAAGAAGTTGTGCCAATCACAATCGCAACTTATGAGGACATCATGGAATTTGATTTCTATAAGAGGCATTTAGCCAACATACCTCGCTTGAGCTTCCTTAAACTACTACAATGTTTCGGAAATCCTAGAGACTTCAATCTATCATAAATATGATAAATTTGAACCATAATTAGGAAGATATTCAGTGTTTCAGCTCATTTGAGCATTTTATCAACCAGTAGGTGTGCATTAAGGTTTCAAGGTTCTCCTATGGGTGATTCCTTCATCTCATAACCCAACGCTTACCCATTAGAGCTCAATAACCTTCCCACAAACCTTGATGGTACATGCATGGATAAATAACACTCAAGAACCACACTTCTAGTTACCTACTTTCAGTCTAATCCCGAAATTGAGGGCTAGGGAGTAGAATCTTACTTATTGGGTAAAGACCTTGTGAGTTTTTCTTGTTCAATTTCAAAGTTTGAGCAAGGGTTGATGAACAAAATACTAGGGACTTCATCCTTTCTCTCTAAGGCACTCCCCTCGTCTAAAATGGTAGATTTCTTCCTTCTAAATGAGACCAAATGGCTTTTATTCAAATGGGGTTGGGTTTTAAAAATCAGAAAATGGACCCTCCAAACTCAACTCTGTGGTCGCAAAGTGAACCACAGATCAGGTCTGCGACCTACAAAATGGACCGCGGAAACAATCCCAAAATCTGGGCTGGTCCACTATACGGCCAGGTTTGCGGCCCACATATCAATTACGGGGCCGCATAATGGACCGCAGAATCTCCCTCTGAAAATCTTCATGCTGATTCTGCGACAGATATACAGCCCTCGAAATGATTATGCGATCGCATAGGTGACCGCAAAACAACCTCCAAAATTGGCCCATTTCTCTGCTTCGCTCAACGGAGGATCTACAGTCTGCATATCAGTTCAGCGGTTGCATAATGGACCGCAAATATGTTCTGTTCTGCAACAATTTTTCTTCAACTTCCCAATGCTCTGTTCAACCCAAAAAGTTCGTACCTCAACCAGCAAGCTCGCCGCAAAGATTTTCTACAACCATCAAATTTATTAGCCTACTTCAGCACCATGAAACCCCTGATTTTAGTTGAAATTTTACAGGGCCTTACATCTTTCCCCACTCAGGATCATTCATCCTCGAATGAGGGTCAAAATCTGCCATTAGCATCCAATGTGACCGAACTGTTACTTCACATGCCAGCAGTTCCAAATTTTGACTAACTCTCTAAATTTCCAACAATTTCGCCAGAGTCTCCCCTGTAATTGGGCCTATCCACCTGCCAGAGAATCCCAAAACCAGTCCTAATAGCATAACCATAACATCACGATGTAAAATAACATGGAAACAACACCGGCTACAATCCTATAAACATTACATTACCAAAAAGGAGTATCCTTCACATAAGATTTTCAGGGGAAACAGGATTTGTAGAAAGTTAGCTTTTAACATCATGGACACAACTACATAGACATTCAAAAAAATGAGGATACTTCTTCTTCATCTCTTCCTCGGCTTCCCAGGTGGCCACTTTGACCTGTTATTTTCACCATAACACTTTCACGGAGGCAATCTCTTTATTTTTAAACTTTTGGACTTGCCTATCAAGAATGGCAACTGGAATCTCTTCGTAAGTCAATTCCTCATTAACATATATAATCTCAATCGGAACAATGAGCGACGGATCTCTAACCACCTTCTTCAACATGGATACATGAAACACCGGGTGCACTAAAGAGATCTCTGGTACTTCTATCTTGTAAGCCACCTGACCAATTTTCTAAATGATTTTGTACGGTTTGACATACCTCGAACTCAATTTTCCTATCTTACCAAACCGCATAACCTCCTTCATGGGGGAAACCTTCAAGAATATCCAATCATCCTCTTGGAACTCCAAATCCCTATGATGTACATCCGAATAGGACTGCTGACGACTCATGAGAAAAAGCCATGGTCTTATGTTATGAATCCCCTCCTTCAACTGTATCAGCAATGGATTGTCATATTTCTTCTCCTTGACTTCCACAACAAGAGATGATTCGCCCCTATTTTGCACAATAACCCCTCCTTCACTAGAGCCTGTAAGACGAACCCCCATACTAGCTAATCGATGAACGTCCTTGGGGCCTTAGGTGAAACTTTACGGGGCCTTACACGATGTAAGCTATGTGGATATGATCTAGACAATTTCTCTGAATGGATAGATGGAATCATGTCCGACCATGACTGGATTGTGCACAATGACATCTAAGCTAGAAATCTGTGGTGGTTCAATGATCCTTTCACAAGTTAGTGCCCATGGAATATTGAATGTTCCTATTCATAATGCCTTGAGGATCCAATAGAATACAACCTGGTGCTCAAAAAGAAAAAGTGCAAATCATCTACAGAATGTCTTCGAGAAAGGTATGAAAAAGGCGACCCATCAGTTGGCTCGCTTAGCCACCCAGGTAAGTATGAATAACTATTCCACTATAACTCTCAGGAATTGCCAAATTTGCTAGACAAAAATAACTAGCTAATAACCCCTGGTTGGGAAGATGACAAGGCAATCGCTTTTCCCAACAATCCTAATGTACTAATGTATAGCCTTGTTAGTGCCGTCTATATCCATAATTTTCCACCTATTGAACATTTCATTAAAGATGGTGCAGATCATGCCCCAAAGATTCCCAAAAAGAATGTTGTTTTGCCTTCAGGAGAAAAGCCACAATCTAGTGACATTGAAGCAACAATCAATTGGCAGTCCTAAAATTCTATTTCTCAAAATAGAATCTTGTAACACCTCGACCTTGGGAGGTGCGACCGGCGCACGGTGCCCGAAGGCCCATGCGAACCAATGTCAATTCTTACATTCTTTTTACCCATACAATCTGGCCATTGTGGCCTCCAAATATTAGCACTATAATTAACATGCGAATAACTATTTAACAAAATAAACATTAGCATTTAATACATGATCATCACTGTCACTAGCACAGTGATAGCCATCTATAATATGCAATCAAATAATAACACTAGCATGCAAGCCTCTAAGAGTATCAAAAGAAATGTATATATTACACCACTTGGTCGGGACAGGGCTCCATCATGCCCAAAACGTTCATGACATCTGCTTCAGTACCTATTGACTGTTGAACATCTACTTTGAAAGAGTGGAGAGCAACCACCTATCGACTGGAACAACACCCTATAGGGGAGGGATGCCACTTGGTCTATTTTCACATATGGTCATGAACACAACGCCCAAAATAAAAGGGTGTCAGTACGAAAAATATACTGAGTATGTAAAGCTAAGAAAACATATAAATAAGAGTCATAGTATAGGAAACATGATATCATGGTCTCAACCTGGGTATCGAGGACAACCACCGGGGGCATGAACAATCAAAGCCATAACATATAAAGATGCAACGTTACAAAGGAGTAGGCCACTTATTGAATCTTTGCATTAAATACAATATAGATTTATTTAGCCATGCATTGGGTCATCTTACTTTACATCGTACCTGGCCTCGCACGGNGGACTCGGTAAGATTAAATTCCTTTATCACATCATACCCGACTTCATAAGGTCTCGGCCGTACCCCTCCATGTAAGGGATCGATCGTACCCGGCAATGCAAGGTCTCGGTAATGTCATAGAGAGCTCGGTCTTACCCAGCCACACAAGGTATCGATTGTACCAAACCATGTAAGGGATCGTTATCATTTCACATCTTACCCAATTGATCAGTGGTTGCACAATAGGTGTCATACATGACTATCTGTAGTGCAACTCGCTAAAAATAGATATATGTTCATATGTGGTGATTTGCAGAATCAACTCCAAGAGATATTAAGTTTAACCTCAAAATGAACCATGCTTCCCGATCACAGGATACCAACTTGGAACAATTTAAACATTAATAGGAATGCTACCGGCAAGAATATACAAGGATGGAACAACATTATTTAGAGGGGCATAGAACCACAAAATCTTACAGTGCAGGAATTATTTAGAAGGAAGGAGAAACTTAGTCTAACTAGAAGAAAGTGAGCTGACATGGTGAGTCGATCCACGATAATCCATATTTAATCCAACCCTTGACGTGATCATGATAATCCAATAATGAAATCCATGTTGATCATTTCCTATTTCTAGGTCACCATTTCCATGTATCGCAGCAACCCTCCCGATTTTTGATGTTTCAATCTTAACTTGTTGGAAATTTGGACACAAGTGATGAACCCAGCAATGTACCTCTTCATTTTGCTCAACCAGTATAACTGTCGAAGATTGTGGTACGTCTTGGTTGACCCCGGATGAATGAAATACCGGGATTGGTTAATCTCTGTCATGATCGTGTCTCGGAGTCCTCCGAAATTAGATACACATAGTCGGTCCTTGTATCTAAGGGCCCCGTCCTTGGATAGCCCAAACACTTGCTTCTTTTGAAAGGGGATGCTTCCTCTTATTTTAACCAAGGCTGGATCTTCAAATTATCGCACCTTTACTTCGGCCACTAACAAGGACTCGACAGTATTTAGAACTGTGATTCCTACGTTACCGGTGTCAAGCAATTGTACACTTATTCATCTCCAATTTATGCTCTTCCACATACCACAGGATGCCCATAGACATTCGACTTAATGCATCATCCACCATGTTTGTGTTCCAGGGGTGGTATAGGATACCAACACCATAGTCCTTTAATACATCGAGTCACTTTCATTGGCTTAAATTCAACTCTTTTTGCTTGAATATGCACTGCAAGCTCTTGTGATTGGTGAATATGTTAACATGACATCCATATAGATAGTGATGCCATATCTTCAGAGCAAACATGATAGCTACTAGCTCCAGGTCATGAGTCAGATAATTTTGCTTATGTTTCCTCAGCTGCCTTGAATCATATTCCTTCACTTTCCCGTGTTGCATTAGTACGCTGCCTAAGCCCACTATGTGGAATCAAAGTGTATGACTTACTCATTGGGTCCCTCAGGAAGAGTTTATATTGGTGCCGAGGTTACCCTATCCTTTAACTCCTGGAAGCTCTTCTCATAACCATTAGTCTACCGAATATTCGCTTCCTTGTGCATCAATTTCGTCAAAGAAGCAGTTATGGATGAGAAATTCTCAACAAACCTTCGGTAGTAACCAGTCAAGCCAAGTAAGTTGTGTACCCTGGTATGGTTGTAGACCTTAGCCAGTTCTTAACTGCTTCAGCTTATTGACTATCAACTTATGTACCCTCACTCGACACTATGTGCCCGTGATAGGCCACTAAGTTCAACTAGAACTCATACTTGGAAAATTTGGGTTCAAATTGTGATCCGGAAGTATGCGTAAAACCATTCGCAATTTCTCTCCATGCTCTGCCTCTGTTCGAAAATATACTAGTATATCATCTATGAACATGAACACAAAAATATCCAAATACTGCTTGAACACTTGAGTCATCAAATCCATGAAGGCCGCTGGTGCATTAGTTAGGCCACATGACATAATGAGACATTTGTAGTAGACATATCTGGTCCGAAAGGATGTCTTCAGAACATCTTTTCCTTGATCCTTAACTGATGATATCCAAATCTGAGATCAATCTTGAAACAATACTTAGCCACCTTGCAATTGATGAAACAATATCATCGATCATTGGAAATGAATTCTTTCTCTTGATGGTCAACATATTTAGCTGTCGATAATCAATACACATCCTTAACGAACCATCATTCTTTCGAACAAATAGCACTTAGGCTCCCTGCGGGGAAGTGGTGGGTCGAATGAATCCCTTGTCAAGAAGTTCCTTCAACTAGTCTATTAACCTTAAACTCCGTAGGAGCAATATGTATGGATGAATAGATATAGGCTGAATAATGAGTGGCACATCGATAGAAAACTCAATCTCCCTCTCTGGTGGAATGCCCGGGAGCTCATCCGGGAACACATCAGGAAATTCACTAACAACCAAACTCGATTGAAGGGTGGGATGCTTCTCCTATGCATCTTGTACCCATACCATCTAATAGAAACATCCTTTCATGATCATCTTTTGGGCCCTAAGGTAAGAAATAAGCTTCCCTTATGGCTCTGCGACATTGCCATTCCATTCGATAATGGGCTCTCCCAGAAAGTTAAAGCAAAGTACCTTCCTCCAACAATCCATTATGGCATAACAAGAGGCCATCCAATCAATTCCCATAATGATATTAAATTCTACCATTTTTAATTCATTCAAATCGGCCAAGGTAAGGTGATCATAAATAATCACATCGCAATCTCGATACACTCGCCTAAATCTCGATACACTCATAGCAATACATACTTTACCACATTAACTAGCAATAAATGGATTAATATACGACAAGGTAGAACCTATCTACCAAACAATAAACACTAATGAAAAATGCGGATATATACCTATGACCGCGTTTGGTGAAGTCTCTAAATTCTGACATTCTGACAACACATATATGCGATTTTCTTATTTCCCACCTGGGATGGACATCGGAATTCTACCTCTAGCTCTACCCCTTCCCATCGGCAGTCGTATACCTTGCTCACGAGGATGTACTGTCGATAAAGAGGCTTCTACTGACCCCATAGGCGGTATCACGCCACCCAAATTTCTTACTGGGCAAAAGCGCATGATGTGACCAGGCTGCCCGCATGAGATACATAAATGCGAACCCTTGAACCAATGCCCAAAATGACTCCTACAACATTGACCACAATGTGGCTTCAAGGGTCGCATCCTGCTAGTATCCCCACTATTCTTCAAACTCCACCCTTGGAAATTCTGTCCATGACCTAAATAAGTGGTCCGTTCTCAAAATTGGCCATAAGACTAGGATGGAATGCTCGTCTTCGAGTTAGGTGACTGCTAAAGCAATGGGGACCAAAACCGCCTCGAAATTCTCTTGTATCTCTCGTGGACCGGGCCATTTAGATTGACCCTGGTTGTGATCTCGAGCAACTTGTTGTAGCCTTTTGTGATCCTCTAAGTTATGTGCATAGTCCTAAGTAGGAGCAATATCCGTAATCAGGTTCAAGGAAGTTGTAGTAACCACAAATACAATTACGCTCTAATATTCATTGCTGGCATATTTCTAAAATATTTTCTTATCATTGGAGGGAATGTGTAAAGATTTGACACTTTAGGACAACTCTTTTATTTTTCTAACTGCATTGTTTTGTTCCTTTCACCATGGCTGGGCATTTTTCTTCAACATTTTTGTGAGAGGAGAAATATATGTAGAAACATTTAGAACTAAATCTCTAACATCATTTATTATTCCCAAAAAATATAAGATTTGATTTGATGTGAACCCAGTATGAAGGAACTTGAGAAATATGAGGACCTAGGGTGTATTCTCCATATGAAAAATGCATGCCCAAACAAATAGTTTCTTGTTTTGCAAAAACAATTTTTTTGGCTGAAAGCATGACGCCATTTTTTGCACTAAAGATTCAAAATGATTGAGCAAATTAAAGTGTTCCTCCGAAGTATCATTGAACAATAAAATATCATTTATGTAAACTAGTAAAATATTTTTATCATTGCATGTTGAAACAAAGATGTAGCATTTGTTAAACTAAAAGGCATGACTTTCCACTGAAAATAGTGATCAAGAATGCAAAAACTAGTTTTTTTTCCTAATCATTCGGGTGGATTCACATCAAATGTAGAAATATATTTCACTTTGGTAAGTTAGGAGAAAAGGGTGAGATTATATGGCATGGGAAAGATGTCATAAAAGAATATTGATTGAGTGGTTGGTAATTAATTACCAATCTCAATTTTCCTCTTGTTTGCTCGGGTTTTTTGTTGACAAAAAATGCTTCGGATGCCCATTGTGAATTTGATGGCTCGATGAGATCAAAATCCGCTAGCACCTGACACTCCTTTTGTACAAGCTGAAGGTGGTCGGGATTCATACCAAAGTGACTTGCCTTTGTAGAATTGATATTCTCATTTTTCTTTGAAGCCGGCTTGATGAAGAACTCTTCATTTTTCCATAAAGGATTGTCACATCTGGTTAAGAATTCAGTGTGAGATTCTACATAGGAGTGTTGTGTGATTTATGAATTCTATCCCATTGGCTTTGATCTGTAGTTTGTCCTGCAAAACCATGTAAATGTCAAAATCAATAACCAAATCCTTACCTGGGATATGTGACCTAATCAATTCTGTCTTGTATTTCAGTCCTGGGAAGAATTCAATGGTGATCGAGTGCTTGGTAATGACGGTTGTGGTCAGAATTCCATTTGAGGAGGTGTCAAAATTCATGAAGTACGACACCCAATACTCATCTCGAATGACTGCAGGATAATATGTGAGGAGTATGCTCCCGTGTCAAATAAAAGCTATGAAATGTGTTGGTTTATCACACTTGGATGCATAGACTTTGAATTCTACTTGCGGGATCACCGTGATATTGCGGATATCTTCCCATGTATTGGTTTGTCCCACTTGGATGCATAGACTTTGATTTCTGCTTGCGAGATCACCATGATGCTATGGATCTCTTATTTCACCTTTTCCTTTGGTTATGAAATTTAGAAATGACCATCACCATATTCCTCATAAACATCCAAGGAAAAGAGCGTCTCTTCTGTGGGCTCATGTTCAAGTGAGAAAAAATATTTAGGATAGTCATTATCACTAAAATGAACGCTTGTGTAATCTGTAATTTTAAAGAGAATTATAATAGTCTGTTTGGACAACGGGCAGTTTCGCGCAAAATTTCCTATTTTGTTACAAATAAAACATGCTCTATTTCTCCTTACACTGCTGACCTTCTCCTTCTGAAGTATTTTATTTTCCTTCTGAACCTAGACATGTCGCCTGAGAATTTAGGCAACCCAAATCTTTTGAACTTCTTCCTTGGCGCCTGGCATGCGTAATATTTCTTTCCTGTGATTAAAATCTGACCTAGTGCAAGCTCTATCAAGTGTTGGATCATTCTTCATTATCTGTTTTGTTGTGGCAGAATCAGATCTCCGTCCTGGAATGGGCATATCAGTCATCCCATCTTGACCATCGTCAACTTTGGAGACATTTGGCTCCCTGGGCTGATTCATGAAAATAGAAGGAAGTTCTTCTTCTGAGAAATCTTGGCAGGAATCTGTACTTACCTCAGAACTATCCTCATGTACTACCCATATTTAATTACATAGTACAAATGGTGTAAAACAAGTACAACTAACATAAAAGTTTTACAATGTAAGACCCTTATTTGGCTAATAGACAAAACATAAAAGCATGATCAAGAACTACAAAACAATTTGCATGGCCTTATATTTTAGAATTGGTTTGTTCAATACATGGATGATGTCAAAGTGACCCATGAATAGTATTTGCATGGCATTGGTATTGGATAAATTTATGGCTTGACATGGATGACTTCTCTTTGATGACATAAGGGGCCCTTGAATAGTATTTGGATAGCATAGAAGTTGGGAAACTTTATGGCTTGACATGGGTAGGTAGATTAATCGATATACTTCGATTTTATGGTAACCTTTGGTGGGTTAAAGTCGCTAAAAAGTTAAAAACTTGTGCAGATATTTTTTTTTCATAGTATTTTCTTGTGGGGTAGAGTGATGAAAAGGATAAAAAAGGTTTGCATACTTTTATTTCGTCAAATGGGTACTTACCTAGGGGGTTAAGAGGTGAAATTTATTTTAGACACTTGTGCAGTTTTTAGTTTAGAAAAAAGGGAATTACGGAAGGGAAGTTGGCTAAAAAGGTTTAGAAGACTTATGCAAATTATTTCTTGGCTCGTTATTATGCATTATGCTTGTCCTTTAACCCTTCTAGCCTTCACTTTTAAGCTCTTGTGAAATATCTCTTGGTGTGTGAACCAAATATTTCCTGTTCTTTTAACTTTCTTCTTTAGCGACGAAGTACCGATATTCCCCATTTAAATTGATCTTAGCAATTTTTGCTGGATAAATGTCATAGGTGTCTGGTGAGTCTTGTGATGTCTTAACATTTTTTCAATAGAGGTGAGTGGATGAATAATTCAAACTTCCTTCCTCTCCTATCCATATCTCATCCTGAAGGCTCTTATTTTGCTGAACAATGAGCCTATCAGCTCCAGCATGCTCCTTTTCCATTGCTATGACTGGATATTAAAACAAAAATGACATCGTATGCATCACCTTTATAGTTCTTTTGATCACACTAAATGGCGTGTGGAACATAAATATTTTGACTCCACAAGAATGAAAATGATGAACCTAATATTTTTGAGGTTTGAACCAAAACAAAAATATTTTTAGGAAAGGTTTGAGATTGTCGAAGTCTCGAAAATCACGTCACATGAATTCCATGAGATTATGGTATTGATGGAAGAGATACAAAGTGAACCATAAGAGATCCTTTGGAAACTTCTTGCCCTACGCTATGAACACATGGCATAGTGAATATTCCGGATTATCACCAAAAGGTGCTAGTATGGAACCTCCTTAGTTTCAAAAAACCTGGAGTTCATAAAAACCTTTCGCCCTAATAAGATGGACGGATCAATAGGATCTGATTTTTCAAACAACTTCGACGGGTGATGTAATGATGGAGAACCTGGGCATGGCTCATCTGAGAACATGAACATTTTAATTGCTGATATATTCATCTTCATGTGCATTTGTTGCAGAAACCTTTTGAAAAAATCACCTTGCCTTCAAAGGAAATAAGTAAAAATATTATCTTTCCCTTTAATGTGCTTGGGCTGCAACTTGTATAGAGAAACCATTAAGCCCATCTGAGAATTTGCTAATTCAGAATGACTTTTGGATTCAACTGGATCATCCTAGAAAAAGCTTTCATATCCATCTCTATAAGAAATTGTGACTGAATTAGAAATAAATCAAACATTTTAATACCATTTTTCAGTTTTATAATATCCTTGAAAGTGGAATGATAGTATTGTTTGGCATCCTTGAATCTTCCACTAGCGTAACCATATATATTTCTCTGACCATTTTCTTCCTCAAACAAATGCGCCCCAAAATTAATTACTGGCATATGTCTGCAATATTTTCTTTCCATTTGAGGGAATGTGCAAAGATTTGACACTTTGGGATATCTCTTTTATTTTTTTCAGTACAACATTTTGTTCCTTGCCCAATGGCTTGGCATTTTTCTTCAACAATTTTTGGGAGAGGAGAAATATATGTAAAAACATTAGGAATTAAATCTCTCACATAATTTATTATTCCCCAAAACTGCTCGATTTACGTCGTGAACCCATTATCGGGTAACTTGATAACTTACTCAGAAATATGAAGACCTGGGTATATTCTCCATGGGAAAATGCATGCCCAACAAATCAAACTTCTTTTTTTCCAAAAAATATTTTTTGGCTGAAAGAAAGATGCTATATTTCCCACTAAATATGCAAAATGATTGAGAAAATTTATGTGTTCTTCCCAAGTATCATTGAATAGTAAAATATTATTAATATAAACAAGTGATGTATGGAGGATGGGCTAAAATATTATTATCATGGCCTTTTAAAACAAAGATGGAGTAGATTGTTANATATTTCCCACTAAAGATGCAAAATGATTGAGAAAATTTATGTGTTCTTCCCAAGTATCATTGAATAGTAAAATATTATTAATATAAACAAGTGATGTATGGAGGATGGGCTAAAATATTATTATCATGGCCTTTTAAAACAAAGATGGAGTAGATTGTTAACTGAAAGGTATGAATTTCCACTGAAAATGGTGATTAGGAATACAAAAACTAGTTTTTTCCCTGTCGTATGGGCGGATTCCTAATTGCCAAAAACCTAATTTTGTTTTTAGCAAATATACCACTAGTTTATTCACCTAGTAGTTGTTATATATAATAATTCCCAAATTGGGTCAAAGGTACAAATTGTCCAAGGACAAAGAATAAAACAAAACTAATGGTTATTGCTACCAAATATAGTGGAGCAATAGCGTAATGATTAATGGAAATTACAAAGAAAATAATTTGAAACATACAATTGCCGCCGACAACAATAAATCCACACACCAATTGCAAACAATTCCATGTCGCACCAACAATGCTCTCACCAGGCGCTATTTTTTGCAATCCAATGGAGTAGGTATGTATTAATCTACATGCCGTAAAGAATTAGTTGTTGGATATCCTCAATATGGTGCTGAAGAACTGAAATTACAGCGTCAAACTTGTTGTGATGCATTCATCTTCAAGCTTCAAATGAGTCTGTTGAAAACTGAAACCTGCCTTGTTGAAGTATTGAATTTGTAAGTTGTCGAACAACCCTTAGAATGAGCATGGTAACATGCTAATACCACTGGGAATTGATACGACACCAAACGGTATGTTCAAAACTACCGTAGCAGAAGTAAATAGTTGTGCCAAACAATATTGCATTATATTGTTGTGAAATGATGTTATGTTGATGTATTCGTATAAGCACAGTTGTACTTGTAGCGCCAGTGAATACTCATGATTCTGTCTTGAAGAATCCATAGAGCATATCAAATGTCCTTGGGATCTGCAACTGAGGATTTACTGTAGTTCTGTCCACTTAGCATAATGGTGTTAGTGGCGCGTGACAATTGATAAAACTGCAGCTGCTCGGGCACTTGGATGCTAATAGCAATCCATGCTAACGCCTGAATAAGCTGAGCCTATCTATTGAACCTACACAATGTAGCAAACAAATTAGGAGGAAAGATTCTGCTCCCAGGTTCTTGTGTGTTTTTGGAGTAGTGACGAAGATTGGGCAGTGATTGAAGGAGGAAATCTGTGGGTGATGTCTGGTTGGTATATTGCTGGTGTATGTCGTCAAACCACCCCCAGTATGAGCATGAAGCCAAGCTAATAACACTGGGATGTGATACGATAAACACACAAACAGTTGATACCTTCACAGTGAACTGATTTGCTGAAACAGTACATCAAATTTACAATTAATATTTTTCTTTGGCAAGTTGAGAGAAAAGGGTGAGTGTATTTGGGATGAGAAACTTGTCATCCAAAAGAAGTTGATTGAGTGGTTAGTAATTAATTACCATTCACAGGATAATGAGTGAGGAGGCTGCTCTCGTGTCAAAGAAAAGTTATGACATGTGTTGGTTTGCCCCACTTGGATTGATTTCTACTTGTGGATCACCGTGATGATGTGGTTCTCTTCCCATATGTTGGTTTGTCCCACTTAGATGCATACACTTTGATTGTTGTTTGTGATATCAGCATGATACTATGGATCCTTCGTTCACCTTTGGCTTTGGTTCTGAAATGTGGTAATGATCATGACCTTATTCCTCATAAACATATAGGGAAAAGAGAATCTCTTATTTGGGCTCATCTTATGTGAAAAAACTGATTCAAAATCATCATCCTCACTAAAATGAACACTTGTATAATCTGTAATTTCAGAGAGAAGTCTAATAGACTGTTTGAACTACGGACAGTTCGGCGCAAAATGTCCTACTTTATTTAAAATAAAACAGGCTATATTTCTCTTTGCATTGCCCGGCCTTCTCCTTCTAAAGTATTTTGTTTTTCTTCTAAACCTGGACTTGTAGCTTGAGAATTTGGGAAACCTGAATCTTCTGAACTTCTTCCTTGGCATCTTGCATGAACAATATTTATTTCCTATGATTAAATCATTATTCATTATCTGTTTGGTTATGGTAGAATCATATCTCCCTAGTAGAATTGGACCATCAATCATCCCATGTTGAGCATCGTCATCTTTGGAGACCTCTAGTTCACTGGGCCGATTCATGAAAATGGGAGGAAGTTCTTCTTCTGAAGAATCTTAGAAGGAATCAGTACTTACCTGGGACATATCCTCATGTACTACTCTTATTTAATTACATAGTACAACATACATAAAAGCCTCACAATGTAAGATCTTGATTTGGCTAATAGATAAAATATAAATGCATGATCAAAAACTGGAAAAAACAATTTCATGGCCTTGGGTTTTGAACTTGCGTTAGCGGAGGTGGTTTGAGCTTCTTAAGGACTATGATATCACCATTTTGTACCATCTCGAGAAGGCCAATGAGGTGGCCGATGCCTTGAGTCGACGGGCCGAGAGTTTGGGGAGCTTAGCACATCTTCCAGTAGTAGAGAGGCCATTGGCTTTGATGTTCAGGCCTTAGCTAGCCAGTTTGTTAGATTGGATATTTCTGAGCTGAGTCGAGTATTGGATTGTGTGGTCTTCAGGTCTTCTCTTTATGATCGTATCAGGGAGCGTCAGTATGATGACCCACATCTGCTCGTCCTTAAGGACACGGTCCAGCACGGTGACGCTAAGGAGGTCACTATTGGGTATGATGGTGCATTGAGGATGCAGGGCAGGCTATGTATGCCCAATATAGATGGTTTGCGTGAGTTTAGTCTCCAGAAGTCTTGCCGTTTGTCGTATTTTATTCATACGGGTGCCGCGAAGATGTATCAGGACTTGAGACATAATTACTTGTAGAGAAGAATGAAGGAAGACATAGTGAAGTATGTAGCTCAGTGCCTAAATTGCCAACATGTGAAGTATGAGCTTCAACGACCAGGTGGGTTGCTTCAGAAGTTAGAGATTCCGGAGTAGAAGTGGGAGTGGATCACTATGGATTTTGTTGTTGGACTCCTACGGACTCAGCGGAGGTTTGATGCAGTTTGGGTTATTGTGGATAGGCTGACCAAGTCAGCTCATTTCATTACTGTGATGACTACCTAATCTTCCGAGCAACTAGCTCAAATGTATATCCGCGAGATCGTCAAGCTTTATGGCGTACCGGTACGCAATTTACATCATGGTTTTGGTGGGTCGTACAGCCTGAGTTGGGTATTCGAGTGGAGTTGAGCAAAATATTTCACCCTCAGACGGACGGACAGTCCAAGCGTACAATTCAGATATTAGAGGATATGCTCCGGACGCGTGTGATGGAGTTTGGGGGTTCGTAGGATTAGTTCTTGCCTCTGGTGGAGTTTGCTTACAATAACAGTTATTAGTCGAGCATCCATATAGCACCATATGAGGCTTTGTATGGTAGGCGGTGTAGGTCTCCAGCGGGTTGGTTCGAGCCGGGCGAGGCTAGATTATTGGGTACAGACTTGGTTCAGGATGCTTTGGAGAAATTAAGGTGATTTAGAATAGACTACGCATAGCCCAGTCCAGACTGAAGAGCTTTGCGGATTGGAATGTTTGCGATGTTGCATTCATGGTTGGAGAGTGGGTCTTGCTCCGGGTTTCACCTATGAAGGGCGTTTTGAGGTTAAGGAAGAAGGGCAAGCTGAGCCCAAGGTTCATTAGTCTCTTTGAGGTGTTGCGCGACTTGGGGAGGATGCTTATGAACTTTCTTTACCTCCCAGTCTAGCGGGAGTTAACCCAGAATTCCATGTGTTTATGCTCCGAAAGTATCATGATGACCTGTCTCACGTGTTGGATTTCAGCTCAGTCTAGTTGGACAAGGATCTATCTTATGTTGAGGAGCTAGTGGCTATTTTGGACAGGCAGGTTCGAAAGCTGAGGCCAAAGAACATTGCTTCCATGAAGGTTTGGTAGAGGGGTCAGCCGGTCGAGGAGGCGGCTTGGGATACCGAGCATGATATGTGCAGCCGCTACCCTCATCTTCTCACCACTTTAGGTATGTCTCTATGATCGTTCGAGGACGGGTGATTGCTTTAAGAGGGGGAGGATGTAATGAACCGGCAGGTCGTTTTGAGTATATTAGCCCCAATCCCCTATTTACAGCTTCCCCGGTATCTTTATCTGCTTATGAGACTTGATGGAAGGTTTTGTTGTGGTTTCGGAGTGATTTGGTACACTTAGTCCCTAAAATGAAAGCTTAAGTCTTAGGATTTTGACCGTAGTCGGAACTGTGTGAAGACAACTCTGGAATGGAGCTCCATCGGTTCTGTTAGCTCCACTGGGTGATTATGGACTTAGGAGCGCGTCTGGAATGTGATTTGGAGGTCCGTAGTAGAATTAGGCTTGAAATGGCGAAAGTTGAATTTTTGGAGATTTTGATCAGAAGTAGACTTTTTGATATCGGAGTCGGATTCTAGTTTTGGAAGTTGGAGTAGGTTTGTAATGTTGAATATGACTTGTGTACAAAATGTGAGGTCAATCAGACGTGGTTTGATAGGGTTCGGCATTGGTTATATAAATTTGAACTTTCAAGTTCATTAAGTTTGGTTTGGAGGGCGATTCGTATTTTTGTTTTATGGTGTTTTAAGACTGGTNATACCCAACTAGCTCAAATGTATATCCGCGAGATCGTCAAGCTTTATGGCGTACCGGTACGCAATTTACATCATGGTTTTGGTGGGTCGTACAGCCTGAGTTGGGTATTCGAGTGGAGTTGAGCAAAATATTTCACCCTCAGACGGACGGACAGTCCAAGCGTACAATTCAGATATTAGAGGATATGCTCCGGACGCGTGTGATGGAGTTTGGGGGTTCGTAGGATTAGTTCTTGCCTCTGGTGGAGTTTGCTTACAATAACAGTTATTAGTCGAGCATCCATATAGCACCATATGAGGCTTTGTATGGTAGGCGGTGTAGGTCTCCAGCGGGTTGGTTCGAGCCGGGCGAGGCTAGATTATTGGGTACAGACTTGGTTCAGGATGCTTTGGAGAAATTAAGGTGATTTAGAATAGACTACGCATAGCCCAGTCCAGACTGAAGAGCTTTGCGGATTGGAATGTTTGCGATGTTGCATTCATGGTTGGAGAGTGGGTCTTGCTCCGGGTTTCACCTATGAAGGGCGTTTTGAGGTTAAGGAAGAAGGGCAAGCTGAGCCCAAGGTTCATTAGTCTCTTTGAGGTGTTGCGCGACTTGGGGAGGATGCTTATGAACTTTCTTTACCTCCCAGTCTAGCGGGAGTTAACCCAGAATTCCATGTGTTTATGCTCCGAAAGTATCATGATGACCTGTCTCACGTGTTGGATTTCAGCTCAGTCTAGTTGGACAAGGATCTATCTTATGTTGAGGAGCTAGTGGCTATTTTGGACAGGCAGGTTCGAAAGCTGAGGCCAAAGAACATTGCTTCCATGAAGGTTTGGTAGAGGGGTCAGCCGGTCGAGGAGGCGGCTTGGGATACCGAGCATGATATGTGCAGCCGCTACCCTCATCTTCTCACCACTTTAGGTATGTCTCTATGATCGTTCGAGGACGGGTGATTGCTTTAAGAGGGGGAGGATGTAATGAACCGGCAGGTCGTTTTGAGTATATTAGCCCCAATCCCCTATTTACAGCTTCCCCGGTATCTTTATCTGCTTATGAGACTTGATGGAAGGTTTTGTTGTGGTTTCGGAGTGATTTGGTACACTTAGTCCCTAAAATGAAAGCTTAAGTCTTAGGATTTTGACCGTAGTCGGAACTGTGTGAAGACAACTCTGGAATGGAGCTCCATCGGTTCTGTTAGCTCCACTGGGTGATTATGGACTTAGGAGCGCGTCTGGAATGTGATTTGGAGGTCCGTAGTAGAATTAGGCTTGAAATGGCGAAAGTTGAATTTTTGGAGATTTTGATCAGAAGTAGACTTTTTGATATCGGAGTCGGATTCTAGTTTTGGAAGTTGGAGTAGGTTTGTAATGTTGAATATGACTTGTGTACAAAATGTGAGGTCAATCAGACGTGGTTTGATAGGGTTCGGCATTGGTTATATAAATTTGAACTTTCAAGTTCATTAAGTTTGGTTTGGAGGGCGATTCGTATTTTTGTTTTATGGTGTTTTAAGACTGGTCGGTATGTTTGGTTGAGGTCCTGGGGGCCTCGGGTGAGTTTTGGATGCTTAACAAATCATTTTGGACTTGTGAAAAATAGCAGATTTTTTGGTTTTCGCAGTTGTTGGTTTCCTTCTTTGCGTTCGCGAAGAGGAGCTGGAGGCAGGAGGAAAGGTTTTTCTTCGCATTCACGAAGTGGGGGTTGCATTCACGAATGGGTTGTTAGGTAGTGCATTGCGAACGCGAGAAGAGCATCGCGTTCACGTAGAGGAAGTTGAGTGGCTGGGACCCTAGGCCTATTTGCCTACGCGTTCGTGATGTTGGTCCCGCTTTCACGTAGGGTTGAGCTGAGTGGTTTTTGTGTTCACGAGAAGGGTATCGCGTTCGTGAAGAAGGATTTTCCTGGGCCGAATATAATATTTGAAAAATGAGGGTTTGGCCATTTTTATCAAAACTTGAGTTTGAGAGCTCGGATTTGGGAGAGATTTAGAGGTATTGTTAGAGACATTAATTGGGTAATGATTCTTCACTTGATTTTGGTTATATACTACTAATCTATCACTAATTTCACCTTTTAATTTCGCATTTGGGTGGAAATTTTGGGAAAAATGGGAAGAAGTTCTTCAACTAAGATTTTAGGTTTCGATTGAGATTTTGGTACGAGTGAACTCTTGAGTGAATGGGCTTTCGGGTTTTGTGACTTTCGTTGGATTTCGAGACGTGGGCCCGTGGGAAGGGGTTGAGCCTATTTCAGATTTCGGCTTATAATTTCATGTTTTTCTTGTAGAATTGATTCCTTTTGCCTATATTAATTATATTGTACAACTTGTGGCTAGATTCGGGTCCTTTAGAGACTATTTCTAGGGGCAAAGGCATTTCAGAGTAGGATTTTGCGCGGTTTGAGGTTTGTAACAGTCTTAAATCTGGTTCTGAGGGTATGAAACACCGTATTTTTGGTATGATGTGATTACTGTAGTGGTGACACACATGCTGGGTGACGGGCGTGGGGGCGTGCAGCATGGGGGGTTGTGACTTGGTCAGTCCCGTGAGACTGTAAAATTGAATAGCTTATTGTTAATTATATGTTCTCTCTGTCTTCTGGAAATTTGACTGCCATTCATGTTAGATACTATGCTTAGGCCATATGATATCATTGTTGGGACCTGCAGTGGTCGGGTACTTGTTGAATTAGCTGCTATTTGTTGTCTTGTACTCAGTCACAGTTTTACTTGCGTGTCATATCTCTGTTTCCTCTTATTTTCTTCTTGATACTTGTTATTTTCTCTTTTGGGCTGATTTGTATGCTTTTTGAGAACCCGAGAGGCTGGAGAGGTTATTGACTGAGATAGGGCTTCAGTGCCGAGCTGTGAGCTATGTGAGTGTACATGGATAGGGTTGCACTCCAAAATAGGCCTATGGGATGAATGTATATGGATCGGGTTGCACGCCACAACGAGTCTTATGGCTATTTATGGATTGTGGATCGGGTTGCACGCCAAAAAGAGCCTCATGGCTACTTATATGATTGGATCGGGCTGCATGCCGTATCGATATAGCGCTTGG
>AWOL01S0011223.1:22579-33045 GCA_000715115.1 Nicotiana otophora | reverse complement strand
AACTCAAATATACAATTTATTCCTAATTCCATATCCAATTTCATAGTAAAAACTCCAAATTTACCATTTCTAGCTCACAATGTGCAGAAATCACTTACCTTGTGATGAATGATGCAAAAGCCCCTTCAGAATCACCCATAAACCAACTCCAGTGGAAGAAGTGAGCTGAAATGAGCCAAATCCCGATTTTGCAAACTTGTACACATCATAGGCGACCCTTCATTACGAACGCGACATGTCCTTCACATTCGCGAAGCATTCCCTGCTCTTGCTCCAAAAATCATCTTCCGCAAATGCGACGTCCTTGTCGCGAACATGGTGCTCTTATGCACCCACAGCTTTACGGATGCGACCCTGGCATCGCAAACGCAAAGAACAAACGATCTCCAGCTCAAATCCTTCTTCGCAAATGCAAGCTCCCCACCGTGTGCATGAAGAACTAAACCAGAAGCAACAACCAACAGTAGAAAAACACTCTAACTTGATTCGCATCCACCACGAATCTCCCCGAGGCCCCTAGGACCCTGTCGAATCATGCCAACTAGTCCTAATACCTTATCCAAACATATCAAGAGGCTCGAAACGACACGAATAACATCGAAATCATGAATCGACATTCAAAATCCTTCTATTAACTTTCAAACATTCAAACTTCGCCAACGTGTCTACATCACACTTAGACAATCCGGAGCACCACCATACATGGCACACAATCTCCAATCAATAAAATAAACCTACCTAATGTGCCTTAACACTACACAGAGTCTGATAAACTCCGAAATACAATCTTTTGATATTAAGCATCGAAGCACTCCCAGACCATCTGATACTCTAGAGGAATGGTTCTTGCCCAAGTACTAATCAAAATCACATAGCCAAATCATGGGGCGTGGTGCACTCCTAGCCTCAAAATATGTGCCACCACCTCAATATCAATATAATTGTTGCAGCGTGTAACTTGATCCAATATGATTCACAAAATTGCACTTAGACCCACATTAGTCATCAATCTGCTCAAGATTCCATATTTCAACATTCTCAAGGAAACATGATCCAATTAAATAACACAAAATGTCACAACATGCCTTAAATATAACTCAAACTTGTGTCACGTGCAAGGACACCAATAACATGTGAGATAGCATATCTAAAGTGCATAGAGACAAATATATATCATGAGGATATAACTGTCATGCCTGTACAATTTGACTACGCTCAAGGCATCTAGCTAAACATGGCGAAAATAACCCTATCATGTCTCAAACAGTTAAGCAGGTAGCTTGGACATGATTTCTATCATGAATAATATTTCATTTAGTCATATAAATGGAGAAAACATGATATCAAAGATGCATGATAGCAATACAGGGCACATATTGGCCTAAGAACTACCCAGATCATGAATACCTCGGAGCACACACACGCGCCTATCACCTACCACGTGCGTCATCCCCAACCCAACTCAATGTCATAATTCTCATGGATATTTACCCTCAAATCAAAGTTTAGAAATGTTACTTACCTCTAAAAAGCAAAATAAAATACTGAGCAAGTAAAATAATGCTATAAAAATGTCATCCCATGTAAATCGATCTCTGAATGGCTCAAAACTAGCCAAAAGCAACTCAAACTTATCAAACAATGCTATAGGAAACAAACCCAAACGAAAATGGTCGAATCATTAATCAATTACTAGGAGTCAACCAAAACGTCAACCCAGGATCGTACCTCGAAACCGGGAAAAACTCACAAATTTTGACAGCCCATTCGAATACGAGTGCAACCATACTAATTTCTCTCAAATCCGACTCCGCATTGATGTTCGAAACCAAATAATTCACTTTAGGAAGTTTAGACAAAAAAAAACAATTTCTCTTTCAGAATCATCGATCAAATGCCAAATTCCAAGATAGAATCATGTAATATAATCAAATCCATGTCATAAATACTTACTCCTATCCATGTGGTGAAAATTCTCTCCAACATCGCCGAAAACGGAGCTCCAAATCTCCATATTTGATAAAATGAACAATCCTCAAACTAAATATAACCTTCCAGGTAAGTCGCATCTACGACTGAAGACCCACTTTTGCGGATATGCATATACGACCTCAACCCCGCTCCTGCGATAATTTCCTAATTCAGCACATGTCACTTCTGCGACAACAAATTCGCTTATGCGATCGTGCTTATGCGTTCTTGTGGACGCGCAGATGCGCCTAGGTCGCTGCATCTGCGGCCTTCTTGCCCTCCAGTCCATATTTTCTTCTACGATAATATGTCCGCATCTGCTGACTTGCATCTGTGCCAAACCTTTCGCTGGAGTTGAAACACCAGCACCAAAAATTTCTTCAGCAATTCAACATGAGACAAAATGATCTTAAACCACCCTGAAACTAATGCGAGACTCTATAGACCCGAATCAACCATGTCAACAAGTCCCAAAATATAACACGGACCTACTCGAGGCCCCAAATCACACATAATAATATCAAAACCATGAATCGTACCTCAAATCGAACTCAATGAACTTTTGAACTTTCAACTTCCAAAACTCGTGCCGAACCACATCAAATCTACTCGTAATGACCTCAAATTTTGCACACAATTTCCAATCCGCTCAAGTCTTTATATGTTAACATTCTCACAGAAATATGATTCAATTATATAACACGAAATATCACAATATGCCTCGAATAAAGCTCAAACTTGTGTCACGTGCAAGGACACCAATAACATGTGAGATAGCATAACTAAAGTGCATAGAGAAAAATATATAACATAAGGATGTAACTATAATTAATGTACAGTATGACTACGTCTCAAGGAAACTAGATCAACATGGCAAAAATAGACCTATCATGTCTCAAACAGTTAAGCAGGGAGCCTAGACATTATTTCTATCATAAATAATATCTTACATAGTCATATAAATGGAGAAACCATGATATCAAAGAAGTATGATAGAAATACAAGGCACATATNTAAATAATATCTCACATAGTCATATAAATGGAGAAAACATGATATCAAAGAAGTATGATAGAAATACAAGGCACATATTAGCCTAAGAACTAACTAGATCATGAATAACTCGGAGCACGCACACACGCCCGTCACCTAGAACATGCGTCACCCCCAACCCATCTCGAATATCGTAGTTCTCAGTGATATTTATCCTCAAATCCAAGTTGAAATATGTTACTTACCTCTAACAAGCAAAATCAAATACCGAGCAAGCCGAATAATACTCCATAAATGCCATCCCGCCCAAATCAACATCCAAATGGCTCGAAACTAGCCAAAGGAACTCAAGAACATCAATTGACACAATATGAAACAAACCTAAATGAAAATGGTTGAATCATTAATAGATTATTCAAAGTTAACCAAAAAATCAACCTGGGCCCATATTCGGAACCCGGTAAAGCATACAAATTTCAACAACCCATTCGAGTACGAGTCCAATCATACTACTTTCACTCAAATCCGACTCTGAATCGATGCTCAAAACAAAATAATACACTTTGAGAAAGTTTAGACAAAAACCCCCTGTTTCTCTTCAAAATCTCAATCAAACGCCAAAATCAAAGAGAGAATCTTTTAATATAATCAAAACCACGTTAAAAATACTTACTGCAATCCAAGTGGTGATAATTCTCTCACAAATCACCCAACACCAAGCTCCAACTCTCCAAATGTGATAAAATGAAAGACCCTCAGAATAAATATAACCTGCAAGCGAAGTCGTATCTGCGACTGAAGAATCGCTTATGCGGACACGCATATACGGCCTCAACCCTGTCCCTACAACACATGTCAGTTATGCGATAACAAATGCGCTTTTGCGCTTAGGGGGCCGCTACAGTGTACATGCAGATGCGCCTAGGTCGCCGCATGTACGCCCTTCTCGCCTTCCAGTCCATATTCGCCTCTATGATAAAATGTCCGCATTTGCGGATTTGCATCTGTGACCAAACTTCCATAGATGCAGAAACACAAGCACCAAAAATTTCTTTAGCAATGCAACAAGAGACAAAATGATCTAAAACCACGTCGAAATGCAGCTGAGCCTCTCGGGACCCCGTCCGGAAACATAACAAGGACCAACTAGAGGCCCCAAATCAATCATAATAACATCTAAACGATGAATCGTACCTCAAATCAAACTTAATGTACTTTTGAACTTTCAACTACTAAAGCTCATGCCAAACTTCATCAAATCAACTCAGAATGAGCTTAGATTTTGCACACAAGTTCCAAATGACATAACTAATCTATTCCAACACCCGGAACAACAATCTGAACCCGATAACATTGAAGTCAGCTCCCGGTCAAATCTATGAACTTTCAAAACCTTCAAATTGCCAACTTTTGCCAAATAGAGTCGGAACCTTCTATTAGTATACAAATGCAAATACGGACATATGCCCATGTCAAAAATCATCATTCGGACCTAACGGAACCATCAAAACCCCAATCGAGGGTCAGATAAACAAAAGTCAAACTCGGTTAACTCTTCCAACTTAAAGCTTCCAAATTGAGAATCATTCTTCCAAATTAATAACGAACCACTCAAAATGCAAAACCGACAATACATGCAAGTCATAATTCATCATGTGAAGCTACCCAAGTCCTTAAACAACCAAAGGGAATGCAAAATAATAAAACAATCTTACTTAAATATACATTCGTCCTCGAACGTGCCAAGAGTTGTAATACATCCATCATGTCACTGTAAACTCACCATGCACATACCCATGGGTGATACCACGTCACCTCAATCGACATAATCCCATCAACACAACCTAACTGAAAATCCTTACTTAGACCTTAGTCCATAACCTTTGAACCAAGGTTCATTAGTTATAAGCCTAAATCAGTTATACCAAACCATAACCATAACCATAACCCAAGATATAATTACATGATATACCACATAACGCAAATACTCGTAGCAATAAATATCGACCATAATAGCTATTCAATAACAAAACCTAGTGCCGACGATATACCTAATATTAAATAAAACCTTGTTCTAAACCTTAGTACACTACCAATAATGAAAGAAACATGCAGAAAGTCATAAACACTCATCAAATCAAAATTTGATAGTGCAAATTTCAGGTCTAATAATCTCATCTCATCTTATACAAGTTGCTCGACTGATACGTCACACTAGCACAACCTCGAGCCATATATCATGCAATTCATGCACCAACAGGAGACAACTCGAATGTACCCAATGATGGGTACTATTAATTTTGATAAATTCTTATGTGATTCTGGTGCCTCAATTAATTTAATGCATCTATCTATCTACAGGAAATTGGAGAAGAAGATTAGAGAGATAAGGTATGCACCCATATCTTTGCAGCTTGCAGACCAAATGACTATAATATCCGAGGGGATAGTGGAAGATGTGTTAGTTTGGGTGGATAAGTTCGTATTTCCTGTGGATTTTATATTGGTAAATATGGTGAAAAACAAGGAGGTCCCCCTAATTCTATGAAAACCATTCTTAGCGATGGGTAGATCTATATTAGATATAAATGAGAGAAAACCCATGCTTAGAGTGTGTGAGGAGACTGTGACTTTTAAGACGGATATAGCAAAGGGGGCACAAAAGGACAAACCTGTGGCGAGTGTCGAGTAGAAAGTAAAGGGCTCGAAAGAGAAGGCTGCGGTGAGTGAGCAATATAAGTGTGGGGTGTAACCAAGAAGGCCGAGAAGAAGCTGTCCGCATGGATGTGTGCATTGGTTCAACTCAAACCCCGGCTAGATGTTCAGGAAAGTTTCCTTTTACCTTTTTTAGTTGTGTGCCATGAGGACATCACAACATAAAGTGTGGGGTGCGGGATATTTGTGTGTATGTATATTAATTTTTATTTTGTTAGTTGTATGATTTAGAGATAGAAAAAGTTTTGAATTTTGTTTTTTAAGTTTTTGATTTTTCCCGACGATGGATATCATCGACATGTTTCTTGAGGGATTAAAGTCAAAGGAAAAAGACAAAAAGAATTTATTTTGGTAGGTAGTGTACAAGTCCCCCTTGATTTTTCTTTGTGTCGCGGTTCTTTTCCAAGGGTTCTATTTGAACTGAGTGTAGATAGTTTTATTTGTTTCTAGGAGTAGGAAATCTTGTGCTGTGATTTGAAATGAAGACAATATCTCTTGACTTTATTATACCTTGATAATAGTAAGTGATTTAGTTGTGACGCTTAGGCTCAGTTTTTGACTCTTGTATAAGTACCTTGAATTGTATGATCTTAACTTAGCTTAACTACTTTGACTAGAATGTCTTGATAGTCTGATCTTGAGTGAGTTATGTGCCATGTGTATGTGAGATTTTGTGTTATTAGGTGCATTGCATTTGATATCTATCACATGCCCCATGTGTTTGCAAAGTTAAATGGTAGTTTTATTCAGTCTTGGAAGTGATATAGGCGTTTCTTTGTTAAGCCGGTTATATTATTTTACCTACCTAAGTGTTATGTATCTTCGTTAACCCCTTTTAGCTTGTAATCTTGTTTCTTGGCAACCACATTACAAGCCTTACCCATTTATTTGAATTGACCATCTATTTGAAACTTTTACCTCTCACGAGCACTTGAAATTTTTATGGACTTTGTAAAAGTTCAAGTGTGGGGTGGTGGTTTGGCTTTTGAGTTGAACTATTGAAATAAAGAGAAAGGTGCATTATTTTGAAATAGTAAGAGCCCCTTAAATTGAAAAAGAAAATGAAAAAGAAAAGTAGTTGTATTGTTGTTAAAAATATTCCTTGATAGTGGTAATTTTTAATATATTTGTGCTTAAAGAAGTTGGGAGTTGATGTATATTGATGTGAAAGTGGAGTTATGGTTTGACATAAGTGTGGGGTTTTGAATAGTTAACTGTATGTATTAAAGTGCGTAGGGAGGTGTAGTCACTCTTATATCCAAATGTATCCTACCCATCCGACAACCTACATTACAACCAAATAAAGTCATACTTGATCTTTGACTGAACGAGCTCAATTAGTAGAGTAGTACACTACAAGCAAGCCTATGGTATGTTTTTTGTGGCATATGAATGTTGTTTCTTATAGAGAGTGAATTGTTTCTATCTTGAGTTCTTTATTGTTCTTAATTTTATTGTGTGTGGAACTACTCTCTGTTGTTGTGTGAGGGCACTTGATTCATGAAGGAAAGGTAATGTCGTTGACCTATGTGTTAGAGTAAGTGAGCGGGTTGTGGGAAAATGTGGTTCTTTTGAGTCAAATCTCAAGCTGAGGATGTTACGGTATTGTGCTTAATCTGTTTCAAATATTCATGGTGTGATAAGTTAGGAGAGTTGTTTAAAAATGTCATGTCTTTATAAAGTGTAATTTGATTGCTCAAGGACGAGAAATGTTTTAAGTGGGGGATGTTGATGGTAGGCTATAATTACGTCTTTTAGTCGCTTATTGCACACTAATTCACTGCACTTTACTTGTGTTGAGCTTAAATTGGTAGTGTTTTTCACATATTGTGTGTTTTATGCCTTGTAGGAGTGATTCCGAATTATGTAGATTTTGTGGAGCTAATTCGAGCTATTTTGAGCTTTCAAGTATGAGTAAAAGCTCAAGGAATTTAGTCGGGATCGTGTTCGAGGGTCGAGGATCACGTATGGACATCAAACATCAATCAAAAAGCAACACTCTGAGAAATTTGCACTGTTGTGGTGTGTGGGGGGGCGTGTGGTGCACCGTAGCAGTGTGTTTTGGTAGCATGATGAAAATTACATGCTCCCTGATAAGTCCCACAAATGCCACGCATGGTACGTCTGCCCATGCGGCGCGCCTGTGCAATATTTACAGAGTTATTTTCCTATTTCGGCTAGGAAAGGGTGATTTCGTCTGGGCCCGACCCTACTTCGTCTAAATAGATGGAAAAACATTATTTTTGGACTTTTGACATACATTAGACCTAAGGAATCTAAGTATGAGTTGGAAGAACACAAGCACGAGAATTTCATCATTCCTTCCTCACTCAAGACCCGAGTTTGGATCGAATTTATGTTTTTATCTTTAATTATACTTATGATGCATTTCGCCATGTCTATGGATTAGTTCCATCTAGGGTTTGATGGATTTGCTGTATTGACGATTGTTTGTGGATTATAACTCTAGTTTTTTGCATTGAATCCTTTGAAAGATGTAATTGGTGCATCGACATTCACTAGTTCATTTACTCGAGAGAGGTATAACTTGTGATATGTTTGCAATATATTGTTGGTTGAGTTCATAGATTCTTCTAAGTAATCGAAAGAGGCTAGTTGAATTAAACTTAGTTAGGAGAATAACCGAAAAAGGTTTTCCTAAAGACCAATCCATTATGCATTCTTGTATATCTTCACGTGCTTAAATTGGTTCATCTCGTGCGGTTAAGACCTAATCGAGACAGGAGTTTTTTCTGAATGTTTGAACTAATAATTGAGTGAATTCGAGAGACTCACTTGAGCATTAGAAGTGAATTATATAGAGTTAGATCCCGAACAACTATCTTGCACCTATCCTGTCTAAACCCTATCTTCTCCCATTGATAACCTTAGTTGCTTATCCCTTGTCTCGATAGTCACTAGTCAATAGCTTTAGATAATTAGTTAATTTTAGTTATTAATCCTATAAATGTCATCTGTTGATTCTCCTGGATAGCAATCAAGCTAGAAACTACGAGAATACTGTTTAAATCCAATCCCTGTGGATACGATATTATACTATACTATCTTTTATTAGCGAGCATAATTTAAGTGTGTGTTTTGCGCTTGTAAAATTTTGGCGTTGTTGTCGGGAATTGGCAATCAATAGTGTTTGAAATAGTTTGTAGTGCTAATTCAGGAATTCTTTCTTTTATTTTTGTTTTTCCCTTTTTACGGTTGGTGTTCATTGGTAGTGCGCAGGTTACAGGTTAAGATTGGTGCTTGACTCGATCTTCTGCGAAAGAAGTGCTACCATACGAGCCAGAGTTATAAACAACACTGCGACAACTGAGGAAGGAAAGAGATCTCACCGATAAGTTACAAAAGGTTGGGCAACCCTCAACCCAAGAAACTATGGCCGAAAATGGTGATGATACTATAGATTTGGCTACAAGAGATGCATCCAACAACGAGAAAAGGTTGCACGGGAGTCTGAGGAAGCAACTATTAGAGTTGCAAAGAATGTCTATCAAGAAGAGATCAGTCACAAAATAAATCAACATCAACCCTTGGCTGCCGACCATTTCGGAAATATTGATCCCATGCCTTGGAGACCATTTGGCAATTATTCTAGATCGGTCTACAATCAAGGATTATCAAGCGTTAGACCACCTCCAATTGCAGCAAACAATGTTTTGTGAAAGCAAGGGTTGCTTTAAACCATTCCGAATTGTTGTGTCTTCATAGGAAAGATGAACGAAAATTCAAACACACATCTAATGGACTTCAAGGAGATTATGAACACCTTTCAATACAATGGGGTGTTACAAGATGCAGTGTACTTAAGGGCATTCCCTTTTTTACTTAAAGATGATGTGAAGGAGTGGCTTTGAAGCTTGTCCAATGGATCGATTAGAACATGGGAAGAGATGACCAGAATATTTCTTGATAAATATTTCTCCTCACCTAAGACGGGCAAGATTAGAAGAGAAATACATAACTTCTGCCAGAAAGAGATTGAAATAGTTTTTGAAGCATGCGAGAGGTTTAAGGAGATAATTAGAAATTGGCAACATAGAGGAATTGATCTTTGGATGCAACTCTAGGATTTTTGGGAAGGATTGACACCGGCCTCGCATAGAATATTGAGGAATGTAGTTGGAGGCCCTTTGATGAAGGAGACTCTAGAGGAGAACTTAAAATTCATGATGAGTTATTTGAAGATTCCAATCAGTGGCCCTCTGAGAGTGCTGGAAGAAGAAAATCAATTGGTGTTCACCAAGTTGATGCTACTACATCTGGGCAGGTACAACTTGATGCTATGGCAAAAGAAATACGAAAGCTGACCTTAGCCGGGATACGAAATGAGCCCCACACGGCTTGTGATATATGTGGAAGAGGACACCCTGCTCATGAGTGTCAAGTCTCAACTCAGGAAGTGCATGCTGTGGAAAATTTCGATTTTAATGCAATGGGTCAGAGGCACCTCAGTTTTTCATGGAGTTCACCTGGGGGTACTGCGAATGCATGGCAACAGAAATACCCTAGACCCCAGGTACAGGGAGCTCTAGTCTTCCAAAATCAGTAGAGACAACAATATCAGCCTCCACAATCTAATTAGTCCAGTATGGAAGATCTAATTAAGGCTTTTATTATCAAGATAGATGAGAGGCCTGAAACTGATAGCTTAGTTATACAGGAACATGGAGCAGCTATGAAAGAACTGGGCACGGGTTTTCAGAACCTGGAAAGACAGGTTGGGCAGCTAGCTACTCTATTGTTTGAGAGGATTCCATGAACTCTCCTGA
>AWOL01S0011223.1:8483-18712 GCA_000715115.1 Nicotiana otophora | reverse complement strand
TATTTGAAGATTCCAATCAGTGGCCCTCTGAGAGTGCTGGAAGAAGAAAATCAATTGGTGTTCACCAAGTTGATGCTACTACATCTGGGCAGGTACAACTTGATGCTATGGCAAAAGAAATACGAAAGCTGACCTTAGCCGGGATACGAAATGAGCCCCACACGGCTTGTGATATATGTGGAAGAGGACACCCTGCTCATGAGTGTCAAGTCTCAACTCAGGAAGTGCATGCTGTGGAAAATTTCGATTTTAATGCAATGGGTCAGAGGCACCTCAGTTTTTCATGGAGTTCACCTGGGGGTACTGCGAATGCATGGCAACAGAAATACCCTAGACCCCAGGTACAGGGAGCTCTAGTCTTCCAAAATCAGTAGAGACAACAATATCAGCCTCCACAATCTAATTAGTCCAGTATGGAAGATCTAATTAAGGCTTTTATTATCAAGATATATGAGAGGCCTGAAACTGATAGCTTAGTTATACAGGAACATGGAGCAGCTATGAAAGAACTGGGCACGGGTTTTCAGAACCTGGAAAGACAGGTTGGGCAGCTAGCTACTCTATTGTTTGAGAGGATTCCATGAACTCTCCTGAGACAGAAAGAAATCCTAAGGAAACAGTGAATGTTCTAATTTTGAGAAGTGGGCAAGGGTTGAAAGATCTCACCCCCAATCCAAAATGATGCGAGACTTGAAAAAGAAAGTGGGGAGAAGCTGAAGAGTGATGTTGATAAGAAGACGAAAGTCCATATGAAAGGCGAGAAGAACAAGAAGGAAGAAAACTCGAGAAGGGAGGACCTTGAGGAGAGAGAGCATATGTCTGTTATGCCTTTCCCTAAAAATCAAAGTAGAGAAAAGCTAGACAAGTAGTTTGGGTGATTTCTGGTTGTTCTGAAACAGGTTCATGCAAACTTACCATTCACAGAAATGTTCTCACAGATTCCTGCTTATGCCAAATTCTTGAAAGAGATCATTACGAAGAAGTGGAAAATAGAGGCGACCTCAGTGGTCAAGCTCACAGATCATTGCAGGGCGATATTGCAAAATAAACTCCTACAAAAGTGTGGAGATCTAGGGAGTTTTACAATACCTTACTCTTTAGGAACTATTAATTTTGATAAATCCTTAAGTGATTCTGGTGCCTCAAATAATTTAATGCCTCTATCTATCTACAGGAAACTGGAGAAGAACATTGAAGAGATAAGGTGTACATCCATATCTTTGCAGTAGGCAGACCAAATGACTATAATACCCTAGGGGATAGTGGAAGATGTGTTAGTTCGGGTGGATAAATTCGTATTTCTTGTAGATTTTATAGTGGGAAATATGGAGGAAACAAGGAGGTTCCCCTCATCCTAGAAAGACCATTCTTAGTGACAGTAAGAACTATATTAGATATACACGAGTGAAAACTCATGCTTAGAGTGGGTAAGGAGACTGTGACTTTTAAGATGGCTGTAGCATAGGGGGCACAAAAGGACAAACTAGTGGTGACTGTTGAGTGGAAAGTAAAGGGCTCGAAAGAGAAGGTTGTGGCGAGCGAGAAAGATAAGTATGGGGTGTACCCAAATAAGGCCGAGAAGAAGCTGTTTGCATGGATATGTGCATTAGTTTGGGCCTGAGGAATGGAGCCCGACTTTGACTTATACCCTGACTAGATGTTTAGGTAAGTTTTCTATACCTTATGCTTTTTAATTGTGTGCCATGAGGAGATCACAACTTAAAGTGTGGGGTGAGGAATATTTGTATGTATGTATATTAATTTTCTTTTTGTTAGTTGTAGGAGTTATAGATAGAAAAAGTTTAGATTTTTCCCGACGATGGATATCATAGATAGGTTTCTTGAGCGATTAAAGTCGAAGGAAAAAGAAAAAGAAAATTCTTTTGTTAGGCAGTAAAACAATCCCCCCTTGGGTTTTCTTCGTGACGCGGTTCTTTTTCAAGGGTTTTATGTGAACCGGGTTGTTAAAACCATACTTTCTACAGAGGATTTGTGACCATAAGACCCCGTAAGTTTAACAACCTTGATACCATTAGATACATTTTGATATGGTATTTATATTGAGTGGAACAGTTTTGTAAAAAGTAATAAAAATATTATTTTATATAGTTATTAATATTACTACTTTCGAATATATTATAAATTATACACATGATATGAGGAAGTTTATGAGATTTTCTTTATTGCAAAAGATAGAAATTATTTTCTCACAAGAAAGGAAGATTATCTTTTTATGATTTTAAGAATTAAGAGTACGAAAATATGTACTTTTTATATGAGATTAGCAAAATTAGAAGTTGAGAAAATTATATGCATTTTTACATAGATATTTTAATAAAATAATAGTGTATGTATGGATTTTATATGGTACCACATGACCATGATAATAAGTTATATAAAGTATATTAAAAATGAATAGAATTTTATGTAATTTGAGACAATTCTTAATTATGCGGGTAATTGGTTAATTATTGGGTAATGGGATATTACCCACTTAATTAATGAATTATTTGGATAAAGATGGAAAAGGCCAACATGGCAGCAAGCCACTCTATAACCAAATGACTCTTGATCAATTTTAAATAGGTGGCAACCAGTGTAGATTTAATTAAATTTCACCATTAGAACTCCTTTTTGCACTCTTCGTTTGTTTCATTTTGTTAAACTAAGAGCTGATCGACATGCTTCTTGTCTTTGGAAATAGTGCCATAAAGTGTCCTTATTTCATTGACTCCGCCTATAAGAGTGTTTAACTCCTTTTAGATCACTTTGTGTCTCTCCAGAACAACTGTATAGTACTTGTTCAGTTACTATATTTGGTAGTGCTTTGTCATCCATGAGTTATAGATGATGTGTCACCAACGTTTCAGGATTAGGCATCATGAAATGTTAGCAGTCAACAATTAGTTGAGAGGTGTAATCCGTAAGGTGGAAAACATACAATTACTACTTATATCTAATCTTGAATTCTTGAAAAATGCCATCTTTTCAAGATTTAAGAAGTTAGCTCAACAGCATGTAATCTCATGTGCACTAGAGCTAGGACAGAGCCTATGCCATTCTTGTCCTACTACTGGCAACTTAGTAACATGACATTTCTGCTTCAACAAGCATTCGAGCAAGAATATCATACGGATATTTCCCTACTCCAGGTATGTTAAGGCTAATCCTTCTTTCTTTTGGCATGATCCAAGTAACGATACGTAAACGTAATGCTATTCCATAAGTGGTTCTACTCTGAGGAGTTAAGAAGGTCTACGTTATTCATTCTTGTAATGTTATATTCAAGTATGTTGCTAAGTATATATTGAGGCATACGATAAAGATTTTAATGTTTATAATATAGTGATATATGAACATGAATCTTAATGCATTTACCACCGTGCTACGGTCAGTCGGGCAGTTATCACTGGTTGGGCAGTTATGTGTCATTATTTACCACCGGTTGGGCGATTGCACATTTACCACCATGCTACGGCCGGTCGGGCAGTCATGCATTTACCACCAAGCTACGACCGGTTGGTCAGTTATACATTTACCACCGAGCTACGGCCGGTCGGGCAGTCATGCATTTACCACCGCGTTACGGTCGGTCGGGAAATTACCACTATTCAGTTGGGTAGTCATACATCGTACGATATGGATACAAGTCTCAAAGACAAGCATTGTATATATGTTAGTATAATAAGTATGCATATACAACAGCATTTTAGAGATTCAGGTTGATTCTTATATATCTTTAATTCATGTTGACTTACTGTTATGTTTCAGTTCTTCCTTACATACTCAGTATATTATTCGTACTGATGTCCTGTAGTTGGGGACACTGCATTCATGCCTGCAGGTATAGATAATTAGTTTGACGAGCCCTCATAGTAGACGAGATTGGCATTCAGTGAAGGATCGGTAAGACTCCACCTCATTCGAAGTGCATCTGGGTCTATGAGTCATCGTGTCAAAATTTTGCTACAGACTTATGGGTAGGCCGGTACCCTATCCCATTTGATGTCAAATAATCTTAGAGGCTTTGTAGATAGAGGTTCATTTTGTACCGTATGCCAGAGGCCTTGACGGCCCATTTGTATTCATGTTTTAAGAAAATATGGTTAAGTGATACAGTGTTTTCCCACTTACGCTTGTACATTATGAGTTGTGGCCATGTTGGCCCATGAGTGTTATAAAAGGAATGAGTTCAGCCAACTCGACCTATGTATATTCTAGTTTTGGTCGAATGATCATGAGTCACAGAATTGTTCGCCCGGGCCACCACGGCACCGGGTGCCAGCCACGCCTCCCCAGGTTTGAGGCGTGACAAAGTGGTATCAGAGCAAGTCATGTCCTAGGGAGTCTACAAAGCTGTGCCAAGTAGAGTCTCACTTATGGGTGTGTTGCATTCCACATTTATAATTGAGAGGGTATAGGGAATTTAGGAAATATTACCCTTCTTTTGTTTCCAGATCGTGTCATAGAGCTGAGTCGTAAGAAGTCAGTATGAAGCTTTCACCAGATTTTGTATGCACCAGAGGTGCAGGTATCATAGTAGAGCTTTAAGGCATAATTTCCACCTATGTGGAAGGGAAGTTATGAAAGAAACAAAAGATACGATGCGAGATTGAAAGGTAAGTAAGTTAAAGATGAAGAAGATACGAGATACTCAAGTAGAAAATGTTGTGAATAGTCGAGACTTCAGATAGAGGTTGGGTTTTAGTTTAATTTACAAAGGAGACCCTAGTGAAAATTTTGTAAATCTCTAAGAGTTAACATTCGAGTACGAATGTTCTAAAGGGGGGAAATATGTTACATCCCGTACTGTTCTAAAGAGGATTTGTGACCATAAGACCCCGTATGTTTAACAACCTTGATACAATTAGATACATTTTGATATGGTATTTATATTGAGTGGAACGTTTTTGTAAAAAGTTTGAAAATTATGATTTTATATAGTTATTAATATTACTACTTTCGAATATATTTTAAATTATACACATGTTATGAGGAAGTTTATGATATTTTCTTTATTGTAAAAGATAGAAAGAAGGTTATCTTTTTACCATTTTAAGAATTAAGCATATGAAAATTTGTACTCTTTATATGACATTAGGAAAATTAGAAGTTGAGAAAATCTATGCCTTTTTACATGGATATTTTAATGAAATAATAGTGTATGTATTGATTTTATATGGTACCACATGACCATGATAGTAAGTTATATAAAGTATACTGAAAATGAGTAGAATTTTAAGTCATTTGAGTCAATTCTTAATTATGCGGGTAATTGATTAATTATTGGGTAATGGGATATTACCCACTTAATTAATGCATTATTTGGATAAAGATGGAAAAGACCAATGTGGCAGCAAACCACTCTTTAACCAAATGACTCTTAATCAATTTTAAATAGGTGGCAACCTAATCTACTAAGTACAAGACATGTCAATTCTAATACACATGAAAGAAAAAAGTTTATCAAAGTGTAGATTTAATTAAATTTCACCATTAGAACTCCTTTTTGCATTCTTATTTTGTTTTATTTTTTTAAACGAAGAGGTGATCGACAAGCTTCTTGTCTTTGCAAATGGTGTCATAAAGTGTCCTTATTTCATTGACTCCACCTATAAGAGTGTTTAACTCCTTTTAGATGACTTTGTTTCTCTTCTGAACAACTGTATAGTGCTTTTTCAGTTACTATCATTGGTAGTGCTTGGTCATCCATGAGTTATAGATGATGTGTCACCAACTTTTCAGGATTAGGCATCATGAAATATTAGCGGTCAACAATAAGTAGAGAGGTGTAAGCCGTAAGATGGAAAACATGCAATTACTACTTATATCTAATCTTGAATTCTTGAAAAATGCCATCATTTCAAGATTTAAGAAGTTAGCTCAACAGCAAGTAATCACATGTGCACTAGAGCTAGGACAGAGCCTATGCCATTTTTGTCCTACTATTGGCAACTTAGTCACTTGACATTTCTGCTTCAACAAGAATTCGAGCAAGAATATCATACAGATGTTTCCCTACTCCAGGTATGTTAAGGCTAATCCTTCTTTCTTTTGGCATGATCCAAGTAACGATACGTAAACGTAATGCTATTCCATAAGTGGTTCTACTCTTAGTAGTTAAGAAGCTCTACGTTATTCATTCCTGTAAAGTTATATTCAAGTATGTTTAGGTATATTGCTAAGTCTATATTGAGGCGTACGATAAATATGTTAATGTTTATAATATAGTGATATATGTACATGCATCTTCATGCATTTAGCACAGTGCTACGACCGGTCCGGCAGTCATGCATTTACCACCGAGCTATGGCCGGTTGGGCAGTTATACATTTACCACCATGCTACGGTCGGTCGGGCAGTCATGCATTTACCACCGCGCTACGGCCGGTCGAGCAGTTACCGCTGATCAGTTGGGCACTCATGCATCATACGATATGGATAATAGTCTCAAAGAGAAACATTGTATATATGTAAGTATAATAAGTATGTATATATGGAAGTACTTCAGAGATTCGGGTTGATTCTTATATGTCTTTAATTAATGTTGACTTAATTATATTTCAGTTCTGCCTTACATACTCAGTACATTATTCATACTAACGTCCTTTTGTTGGGGACACTGTATTCATGCCTGCAGGTATAGATAATCAGTTTGACAAGCCCTCATAGTAGACGAGATTGGCATTCAGCGAAGGATCGGTAAGACTCCACCTCATTCGGAGTGCATCTGAGTCTGTGAGTCATCGTGTTAGAATTTGTCTACTAACTTATGGGTAGGACGGTACCCTATCCCATTTAATGTCAAATAATCTTAGAGGCTTTGTAGACAGAGGTTCATATTGTACAGTATGTCAGAGGCCTTTACGGCCCATATGTATTCATGTTTTAAGAAAACATGGTTCACTGATATAGTGTTTTCCCACTTACGCTTCTACATTATGAGTTGTGGCCATGTTGGCCCATGATAGTTATAAAAGGAATGAGTTCATCCAACTTGACCTATGTATGTTCTAGTTTTGGTCGAATGATCATGAGTTACAATATGGTTCGCTCAGGCCAGCATGACATCGGGTGCCAGCCACGCCTCCCCAGGTTAGGGGCGTGACACGGGTGCAGTTATTGCTGTGATTATTTCCTATACTAGGAGTAGGAAACCTTTTGCTATGATTTGAAATGAAGGAAATATCTCTTGAATTTATTATACCTTGAGAATAGTAAGTGCTTTAGTTGTGATGTTTAGGCTCAGTTATTTACTCTTGTATAAGTACCTTTCATTGAATGATCTTAACTTAGCTTAACTGCTTTGACTATAGTGTCTTGATAGTCCAATTTTGAGTGAGTTATATACCATGTGTGTGTGAGATTTTGTGTTATTGTGTGCATTGCATTTGATGTTTAGAACTTTTATCATGTGTTTTCAAAGCAAAATTGTAGTCTTATTCAGTCTTGGAAGTGATATAGGCATTTCTTTATCGAGCCAATTATCTTAGTCAACCCCTTTGAGCCTATAATCTTGTTTCGTTTGCAACCACATTACAATTCTTACTCCTTTGTTTGAATTGACCATTTATTTGAACCTTTTACCTCTCGTGAGCACTTGAATATTGTATGAACTTTGTAAAAGTTAAAGTGTGGGGTGGTTGTTTGGCTTTTGAGTGGAACTATTGAAATAAGGAGAAAGGTTCATTGTTTTGAAAAAGTAAGAACTACTTGAATTGAAAAAGAAAAGGAAAAAAGTAAAGTAGTTCTATTGTTGTTAACAATATTCATTGATAGTGGTAATTTTTGATGTTTTTGTGCTTAATGAAGTTGGGAGTTGATGTATATTGATGTGAAGCTGGAGCTATGGTTGACATAAGGGTGGGGTTTTGCACGGTTAATTGTATATATTAAACTGCTTAGGGAGGTGTAGTCACTCTTATATTCAAATGTATCCTACCGATCCCGCAACCTACACTAGAACCAAATAATGTCCTACTTGATCTTTGACTTAATGAGCTCAATTAGTAGAGTAGTACACTACGGGCAAGCCCATGGTACGTCTTCTGTGGCATATGAATGTTGTTTGTCAGAGTGAGTGAAGTCTTTCTATCTTGAGTTCAAAATTGTTCTTAATTTTATTTTGTGTGGAACTAAACTCTATTGTTGTGTAAGAGAACTTGATTCACGAAGGAAAGGTAATTTCGTGGACCTCTGTGTTATAGTAAGTGAGCGGGTTGTGAAAAATATGTGGTGCTTTTGACTCAAATCTCGACATGAGGATGTTACGGTATTGTGCTTAATCTGTTTTACATATTCTTGGTGTGATGAGTTAGGAGAGTTGTTTAAAAAGGTCGTGTCTTTAAAACGTGTAGTTTGATTGCTTGATGGTAGGATATAATCTCATGTTTTGGTCGCTTATTACATTTCAATTTACTGCAGTTTAATTGAGTTTGACCGTTAATTGCTAATGTTTTGCACTAATTGTGCGTTTCATGCTTTGTAGGAGTGTTTTCGAGCTATGAAAATGTTACATAATAAATTTGGATGATTTGGAGCTTTGAAGTATGAGTAAAAGTTCAAGGGAATAAGCCAGGATCGCGTACAAGGGTCGATAACCACGTCGGGATAGCTAAAAAGCAAGAAACATCCGTACTCAGAGAAAGTCCCACAGCCGCGGCGCGTAAGGCTCCGTGTGGGGCACCGCAGCAGGCCTATTCTCTGTTGTCTATCAGAAATAAACTCACTGAACTTCCCCACTAATGACCCGAATGGCGCGTCGCCCCATGCGGCGCGTCTTTACAAATCGTTTAAAGAGTTTTTCCTATTTCACGCTGGTGTTTTCGTCTGGGTCCGACCCTACTTAGTATAAATACATGTAAAAACGTTATTTTATGGACTTCTAACACATCTTAGACCTAAGTAATCCAAGAAGGATGTGGAGAAGCAAAAGCTCAAGGATTTCATCATTCAATCCTCACTCAAGACAAGGGTATGGATTGTTTTATGTTTTCCTTTAACTTAAACATTGTTATGATGAATTACTCCATATCCATGGAGTAGTTCTCTTTAGGGTTTGATGGATTTGGTGTATTGATACTTGTTTGTGGATAATTAACTCTAGTTTTATGTAGTGAATCGTTTGGTTGTTTTAATTGTTGCATCTATATTCACTTGTTCATGTAGTCGAGAGAGGCATAACATGTGATATTGCTACATTATACCTTTTTGGTTGAAGTCAGTAATTTTTCTTAGTAGTCGAAAGAAGCTAGTTGAATTATTGATTAACGTTAGTTAGCAGGATAATCGAGAGTAGTTCTCCTAAAGACCAATCCATTATGAATTCTTGCATATCTTCACATGCTTAAAATTGGTTCATCTTGTGAGGTTGAGACTTATTCGAGAGAGGTGTTTCTGCTAATCAATTGAACTAATAACCAAGTGAATTCTAGAGACTCAGTTAGAATTGAATTATCTAGAGTTAAATCCCAAACATTTCTCTTGCACCTATCCTATCAACCCTATCTTCTCCCAATTGATATCTTCATTTGCTTAATACTTGCGTTGATTGTCATTAGTCAATAGTTTAGACTCTTTGTTAATTTTAGTTTAAATCAACTAAGGTTAATTTAAGTTTAAATCACATAAACCTCAGTTGTTGATCATCGTTGATATCAATTTAGCTACAACTACGATAATACTATTTAAATCCAATCCCTGTGGATACAATATTATATATTACTATATTCGACTAGCGAGCATATTGTAGTGTGTGTTTTGCGCTAGTCAAAGTGTGGGGTATTTATTGTAGGCTATAATTACGTGTTTTATTCTCTTATTGCACTATAATTCACTGCACTTTACTTGTGTTGAGCTTTAATTGGTAGTATTTTGCACTTATTGTGTGTTTCATGCCTTACATGGATGATTCCGAGTTATGTAGATGTTGTGCAGCTAATTCGAGCTATTTGGAGATTTGAAGTCTGAGTAAAGTCCCAAGGGAATAAGTCAATATCGTATTCGGGGGTCGATGATCACGTCTGGACATCACAAATCAAGCAAAAAGCAACACTATGAGGAATTTGCACTGCTGCACTGTGTAGGCGGCGTGTGGTGTACCACAACAGTGTGTTTTGGCGGCTTGATGAAAATTACATGCTCCCTGATAAGTGCCACTAATGCCCTGGATGGCGCGTCACCCCATGCGACGCGCTTGTGCAATTTTACTGAGTTATTTTCCTATCTCA